>SKCR01051390.1:0-38533 GCA_019454045.1 Zanthoxylum bungeanum
CTTCCTCCTGCGATGATATTGATCTGGCGACCACGTGCTCTTTGTCTGGCTGTCATGATCTCATGGTCAATGTACTTTTTGAGATACCCGTTTCGTGCTAGATCTTCCATTTGTTCTCGCAGATCTTTACAATCCGTCTGTTGCATGTCCTTTGGAGTTGTGGTGTACACAATAAGCCTTTTGGTTCCTTTTGTCCGGAGGGAATCTCCTTTGGTCGGGTTCCACTAAGAGGCCTTTCCCTTGGATCTCCATGACAATTTGCCCTAGTGGTTTCTTCTTTAGGGGAATGTATGCATCTTCCCCGACCACATGGTTTACTTGGGTCGGTGCCCTTCTCTCTTGATTGTCCCGGTGCAGTGGCTTGAATTCTTTGTGCTTCGGGGGTGGTCTTCTGGATTCTCTTTCTGTTCGGCGGGGGGCACCCTCCCTTGCGGTTCTTTCTCTGATGGTGTTCCCTTTTCGGGATACTTTCTCTTCGTTCTCTAACAAAACGAATTTTCGGGCCACCTCCAGAGCGGTGGCGTAGTCCGGGGTGTCTTGGATCCTTAGATGGGTCCATAGCCT
This sequence comes from Zanthoxylum bungeanum, assembly GCA_019454045.1. Lineage (NCBI taxonomy): Eukaryota > Viridiplantae > Streptophyta > Magnoliopsida > Sapindales > Rutaceae > Zanthoxylum > Zanthoxylum bungeanum. The sequence continues at coordinate 565 of SKCR01051390.1, forward strand.
TCCGACCTTCAAGGCTCCCTTCAAGCTTTCCAGGGCCTCGGGGGATTCATACCCTCCGACTTCGAGTACCATATTATGGTATCTTTCAATAAAATCTTCAGAGGTTCATCGTCTCCTTGTTTTATAAGCCTTAGTTCTCCAATTGTTTTCCTGGGGACACAAGCCCCCTTGAAGTGTCGTATGAATGACTTTTTCAGTTGTGCGAAGTTGCTGATGCTCTTGGGGCTAGGCTTCTATACCATAGAATGGCCGGTCCGGCCAGAGTTAGGGGGAATACTTTGCAAATGGCGTCCCCTGTTACCCCTTGCACCTCCATTAGTAGGACGAAACCTTCAATGTGGGTTTTGGGATCGGTATGGCCCTTGTATGGTGTCATGGTCGGCATGCTGAATCTGAATCTTTTTGGGAATTTCGCTGATTTTATTTCCTCTGTGAGGGGGGACTCATCTTTGCCGTCCTGGATATCCCCTCTGTTTGTATTGGGATATACTCCCCATTTGATCAGCTCATCCCGTAACCAAGATTTCATGTTGCTATCTTTGGTTCCATTCCGCCTCCTGCGGTCTCCTTTCTTTCTGTTATCCCGGGGTGGTGCTTCTCGTGGCCGGTATCTTCTCGCATTTCTTCGTCATATTCTTTCTCCTTTCGCCGGGTGTTGCGAGGGCTATCATAGGCGGGGTCTGGTGACGATTTGTCACTCTCTTCCTCCCATGTGTCCTCGGTCTGGGAATCTTCCTGAACCACTACAGATTATCCTGTAAGGATCCCTCCTCCGGGGTCTGTCGTCCTTACTTATATCGACAATTCTCTTTCCTTCTGCTATGTCGTTCCTTCGTCGGCTAGTCCCGGCCTCGAATTTTTCATTGTGTGCTCCTTCTATCCTTTCCAACCGGTCTACTATGGTTTTTTAGCAGAGTTTGGCTTTCCTCCCTTTCTTTCCTAAGGTTCTCCTCAATCTTCTCCATCCAATCTGCAGCCGAGCTCCCTGATGGTTGGTGGCTTCCGTCTTCCGCCATTGTCTTACTACGCGAGTTGCTTTTTGTTGAATTCCCCCACGACGCGCCAACTGTTGACGGCTGATTTTGGTCTCAGGGTAATATTGAATATCACTCTCCCGAGGAAATCCTCCCTCAATAGTGAATTTGTTTGGTTATGGGGGACCAAAGGCAAATTTAGCAGAAAACAGATAAACACACCGATCAACAGAGAGATTTAACGTGGTTCGGTGGATTTGGATCCGACCTACGTCCACGGACACAAAAAAGATGGTACTTTTATTACTTAAACACTCTTCTTGGATCTCCACAAGTCAGAGCTTGAAGATTCAGATCACTAGTTTTTGTTGATGATTTGATCCTGATTTTACACATACTATGCCCTCCTATTTATAGTAATACAGAAATCAGACTCCTATTTGCATAAGAAATCCTAGTTGAACTTTAGTCTCTTCTCTTTTCTTATTCCTTTTTGGATTCTGACTTCATTTCCTTGTGAGAGTAGGGTAATCTGCTTATCTTATCCGCAAGAATAGGGTGTCGTCATCTTGAACGCGTCTCGTCGCGTCTGGTCGGTCTTCATGAGGTCGGTCATGACAGTCTTTTATGCTGAGAGCATTTTTTTCTGCCGGCCTTATAGTGCTCGGTTATCCGAACCAAAGTGGTCGGTCTTCACATGTTGTGGTCGGGTCGGCTTTGATGATCTCAACCAGTCAGGGAATTACCCTTCTGTCCTCGTCGTGCTGTCTTAAATGCTATAGTGCCTGAAACACCATCAACAGTATATGTATGGTGGATCTAAATTGCTTACACCAAGGAGGTTTGAGTTGGAATAATGAGTTTAGACTTGGCCTAACTGATATTTGCTTGTAGGTTCATTTAGCTTTACTATTAACAGTTGCCATAGATGGATGCTTCTCTATGTTAATCAATCTATAACTCCAGGTAATATGTAATATTCTCCAGAACCAAAGTTACGTGGCTATTTTGCCGAGTTTCTTGGAGAGAATTGAACGTTGGCTATAATTGCTTGGTGTGGCATAAGCTTGCTTATACGAATTTGGAATGAAGAAGTTATTTCTAATGGGGTTCAGCTTTTTCTTTACAAATTTATATTGTAAGACAAATTGATTGGAACGATATTATTAATTCAAAATATGAATGTGAATTTAATGGAGGAAATGGAGTTGTAAAGAGAGAAATTATTAGAGACATCATAATTATTAGAAAAATATTCCCTAGCAACGACTAACAGATTTTGCAGTTAAATGTTACTCTTCTTCTTAGCACACCAAAATTTAAGACCACATACATCTCTACCTAATCAATTACAAGTTATTTAATTCATGAATTTTGTGTAGTTTGCGAAAATTACAACTATGTAATGGTCATGTGTTAAGCTGATTAGGAGTTTGAATTCTAAAAAAATATTTAAAAAAAAAAGAAAAAAGAAAAAAGAAGTAAAACTGCTTACATTAAAACTCCAACCTCATCCAATTCTATTTATAATAAGAGCTTTGTACTGGTATTTATTTTTGTTTTATATAAATAAATGTGGAACTTAAGAGGGACACTAATATTAGTACTCTTTCAAAAAAAAAAGGTTTTGATGGCATCATTCAGGACAAGGCCCACTATTATTTGTGTACAATGGGTTCCAACTCTTGTATTCCATTTCATCGTGCTTTTTTCGTTTGACAATCTTGTTCATTACACAAGGGAACAAGATCTTTTATTAATTAATAATTACAATAAATCATAATTTATTTTTTAATGAAACCATGATAACTTTGCATAAATTTAATATAATTAAAATTAATCCATATTAACATAGATATACTTATACCAATATATAATTTTTTTCCTAAATTGGAATATTCTACACAAGACTCTTTAGGGGTGAGCATCGGTTCCGGGTTTACCCAGAACCGATTGGAACCGGACCGAAAATCCGGGTTTGGAACCGGAACCGGTTGTAACCGGTCCGGTTCCGGTTCCAAATTTAAGGAACCGATTTTAACCGGTCCGGTTCCGGTTCCAGAATGATGGGAACCGGAACCGGACCATTTAACCGGAACCGGAACCGTATTTTCAGTTTTGTGTCTAAATTTGTTTGATGTTCATGTTTTATGCTACTGCTTGTTTGTCCTATATATAAACAAAAGAAAAACAAAACTACAAAAGCAAAGAAGAGAAAAGAATGGCAGCAAAAACATGAAATTATAAGCAGGCTTTGGCTTTTGTTGTGTGTGAATATTTATATAACATACATGATATGAGATTGGTGTACGACTTGAGCAAGGGGTATGGGCCGTATGGCTGCAACATTATGTTTACTGCATTTGCTTCTCTGTCTACTGCATTTGCAACATTATGTTTACTGCATTATTCAAAATAGGGTAATTCGGAACCGGACCGGAACCGGACCGGAACCGAATTGGAACCGAATAACAGGGTACCCTATTTAATTGGGTAGGTTCCGGTTCCACTTAGTTAGGAACCGATTTTTTTTGGGTAGGTTCCGGTTCCATGCGGAACCGGAACCGAAACCTGTTTTGCTCACCCCTAAGACTCTTGACGTTTCACTTTCAAAATAGTAATTTAGATAAAGTTATATGGATATTGTAGTCTGGAGATAATCACTTTGTACATGTAGCATCATTTTTTTTAAAACACTATACTTGACTCAATTAAGCATAATTATACTTTAAAAGCTGCATTATTTATCGAAGTCAACTAATTCAAGTCATAAATTTCTTAAATTGAAAAATAACATGTCTTTAGTTTTAACCATCCTCACATATAGGTGAGAAAATATTTGGTTGTTGTAGGAGGGGAGCGAGTTTACCAATATGTCTATGATGTCGGCGACCACAACAGTGCTGGGCTTGCAGCCCGCAGAGAGTACGGTTAACCCAAGGGGGACTATTCGAAGAATGAAGAAGTTGCCATCTAGTATAAGACATTGAGAATGATTTAAGGCCATACTACACCTCTCGCAAGGTCCGACCTTAAATCTTTTAACTTCGGAATGGTCCCTTAATGATGTCAGTATATACTCAGGTTTAAAAGAAGTATCATGATGCCTTATCATGCAAAATCATGCAATTGACCGGTGCAATCACACGCGTATAACGCAAGCGCACGTATCGTTCAAGTAGTATAAAAAGTATCGATCCCACGAGGACTTAATACCTAATCTATTAATTTTGTGAGGTCAAATGATTACTAGTATCTAACGGGTTGATTGATTGATTTGAAATAGTGATGATTTTGAATTTAAAAACAAGTAAATAAAATTGCGCGAAAGTAGGTTTAAGAAAATTCAATATTATGAAACTATGTAGGGTTGTGAATCTTTCTAATATCCTTTAAAAGATGAAGCGGTTATTTCATGTTTATGTAATAAATCGGTTTACTAACCTGGAACACTAAATTATGCGAAAGTCTCTGTCGATGGTCAGACGCAAATACCCAGTTTAACCCAATTGAACCATATGTCTATGTCAACCAAATTATCTGGATTCATTAAGTTTAAGTTCCAATTATGGCTACCTCTGCCCGACATGTATATGTCTATCCTGTAAGGAAATCTATTAAAGGGTTATCTATCCTCAAGGAAGATCGTGGGCTATTAAGTCTAAGGCTGAAACCTAAAATTCATTTGTCAAGTTTATTTTAGATTTACCAGATCAATCTTATTAATGGCCAATTAACAAGACGCATTAACTTTAAGACTTAATAAGTAAACCTTTAAATTACCCAAACTATAAAATAACCCCTTATAAACCGGTGATATTGGATTTCATCACAACCCCAGATAACTGGCTTAGTTACGACACATATTTACGGGTAGTAAAAACTTAAATAAAATAAAAGACATAAAGTAAAATACTGAAAATTAAATGCTGAAAAGTAAATGCTGAAAGTAAATTGCTGAAAAGTAAATGCTGAAAGTAAATTACTGAAAAGTAAATGCTGAAAGTAAATTGCTGAAAGTAAATTGTTGAAAAGTAAATGCTGAAAGTAAATTGCTGAAAAGTAAATAAAGTAAAAGTACAATAAAAGAAAATGCTGAGGTAAAAGGATCCACTTTTATTACTTCTATTTTTGATATCTCCCTTAATATAATATTTTAACTTTCCATGATAATTACCAACCAGCCATATAGGCGATATCTAGATTAAGTCAAATTAATAATTAATTACCAACCGACCAATCAGGAGGTATCCAGTTTAGTCAGGTTAAAACTAATTTAAATAATTACCAATCGACCAATATGGCGGTATCCTCGTTAAGTCAGGTTTTAACTAGTTTATATATTATAATTAAAGGAGATTAATCTAAATATTAGTAATAAAAGTTTTACCTTTTACCCCAGCCAAGGGGAGTTACCTCCTCATTACTGAAAAGTAAAAACTGAAAATTAAAGAAAGAAAAGTATTGTGCGTAAAAGTAAATTGCGAAAAGTAAAAACTGAAAAGTAAAGAAAAGAAAGTGCGAAAGCGGAAATTAATTACTGAAAGCTGTAAATAAATAAACAAGATACAATCTTCTTAGTATTCTTAAGGAATTCCTTAGAAAAAAGTATGAATTTACAAATGAAATGGCTTGGTATTTATAGGTAAAATTTTGACTCCATCAAATCATCCACCAAATCCATTATTAATTGCTCCACTAATTGCTTATCATGTTTGGTGGTGATTTGATAATTTTTATTATTTATTTATTAATTTATTTTTTGCTTTGAAAATGATTGAAAATGACTTTAACAATTACACAAAACACACTTCTGGATAGTTCATCAATTTCGGGCATAAAAATCTTCAGAATTCGAAATTATTTTGTCTTTCAAAGTTGTAGATCTTTGAGTCTTCTTTAATCTGGAACTTGAATCAGCTCAATCCGATATCGTAGTAAAAAGTAAATAAAATTGCTTGAAAGTAGATTGAAGAAAATTCAAATTTATAAAACTATCCAGGGTTGTGAATCATTCCAATATCTTTTTAAAGATGAAGTGGTTATTTCATGTTTGTGTAATATATCGGTTTACTACCTGGAACACTAAATCATGCGAAAGCCTCTGTCGATGGTCAGACGCAAATACCCAGTATAACCCAATTGAACCATATGTCTATGTCAACCAAATTACCTGGATTCATTAAGATTAAGTTCCAATAAAGGTTACCCCCGCTCGACAGGTATATGTCTATCCTGTAAGGAAATCTATTAAAGGGTTATCTGTCCTCAAGGAAGATCGTGAGCTATTAAGTCTAAGGCTGTAACCTAAAATTCATTTGTCAAGTTTATTTTAGATTTACCAATCAATCTTATTAATGGCCAATTAACAAGACGCATTAAGCTTAAGACATAATAAGTAAACCTTTAAATTACCCAAACTATAAAATAACCCCTTATAAACCGGTGATATTGGATTTCATCACAACCCCAGATAACTGGCTTAGTTACGACACGTATTTACGGGTAGTAAAAACTTAAATAAAATAAAAGACATAAAGTAAAATACTGAAAATTAAATGCTGAAAAGTAAATCCTGAAAGTAAATTACTGAAAAGTAAATGCTGAAAGTAAATTGCTGAAAGTAAATTGTTGAAAAGTAAATGCTGAAAGTAAATGCTGAAAGTAAATAAAGTAAAAGTACAATAAAAGAAAATGCTGAGGTAAAATGATCCACTTTTATTACTTTTATTTTAGATATCTCCCTTAATATAATATATTAATTTTACATGATAATTACCAATCAGCCATATAGGCGGTATCTTAGATTAAGTCAAATTAATAATTAATTACCAATCGACCAATTAGACGGTATCCAGTTTAGTCAGGTTAAAACTAATTTAAATAATTACCAACCGACCAATATGGCGGTATCCTCGTTAAGTCAGGTTTTAAATAGTTTATATATTATAATTAAGGGAGATTAATCTAAATATTAGTAATAAAAGTTTTACCTTTTACCCCAGCAAAGGGGAGTACCTCCTCATTACTGAAAAGTAAAAACTGAAAATTAAAGAATGAAAATTATTGTGCGTAAAAGTAAATTGCGGAAAGTAAAAACTGAAAAGTAAAGAAAAGAAAGTGCGAAAGCGGAAATTAATTATTGAAAGCTATAAATAAACAAACAAGATACAATCTTCTTAGTATCTTAAGGAATTCCTTAGAAGCAAATATGAATTTACAAATGACATGGCTTGGTATTTATAGGCAAAATTTTGCCTCCACCAAATCCATTATTAATTGCTCCACCAAATCATTATTAATTGCTCCACTAATTGCTTATCATGTTTGGTGGGGATTTTATAATTTTTATTATTTATTTATTAATTTATTTTTTGCTTTGAAAATGATTGAAAATGACTTTAACAATTACACACAACACACTTATGGATGGTTCATCAATTTCGGGAATGAAATCTTAAGAATTTGAAATTATTTTGTCTTTCAAAGTTGTAGATCTTTGAGTCTTCTTTAATCTGGAACTTGAATCAGCTCAATCCGATATCAGAGTAAAAAGTAAATAAAATTGCTTGAAAGTAGATTGAAGAAAATTCAAATTTATAAAACTATCCAGGGTTGTGAATCCTTCCAACATCTTTTTAAAAGATGAAGTGGTTATTTCATGTTTGTGTAATATATCGGTTTACTAACCTGAAACACTAAATCCATGCGAAAGCCTCTGTCGATGGTCAGACGCAAAACCCAGTATAACCCAATTGAACCATATGTTTATGTCAACCAAATTACCTAGATTCATTAAGATTAAGTTCCAATAAAGGTTACCCCCGCCCGACAGGTATATGTCTATCCTGTAAGGAAATCTAATAAATGGTTATTTATCCTCAAGGAAGATCGTGAGCTATTAAGTCTAAGGCTGTTGTAACCTAAAATTCCTTTGTCAAGTTTATTTTAGATTTACCAGATCAATCTTATTAATGGCCAATTAACAAGACGAATTAAGCATAAGAATTAATAAGTAAACCTTTAAATTACCCAAACTATAAAATAGCCCCTTATAAACCGGTGATATTGGATTTCATCACAACCCTAGATAACTGGCTTATTTACGACACATATTTACGGGTAGTAAAAACTTAAATAAAATAAAAGACATAAAGTAAAATACTGAAAATTAAATGCTGAAAAGTAAATGTTGAAAGTAAATTGCTGAAAAGTAAATGCTGAAAGTAAATTACTGAAAAGTAAATACTGAAAGTAAATTACTGAAATGTAAATGCTGAAAGTAAATTGCTGAAAGTAAATTGTTGAAAAGTAAATGTTGAAAGTAAATTGCTGAAAAGTAAATAAAGTAAAAGTACAATAAAAGAAAATGATGAGGTAAAATGATCCACTTTTATTACTTCTATTTTAGATATCTCCCTTAATATAATATTTTAACTTTGCATGATAGTTACCAACCAGCCATATAGACGGTATCTAGATTAAGTCAAATTAATAATTAATTACCTACCGACCAATCAGGCGGGTATCCGTTTAGTCAGGTTAAAACAAATTTAAATAATAATTACCAACTGACCAATATGGCGTATCCTCGTTAAGTCAGGTTTTAACTAATTTATATATTATAATTAAGGGAGATTAATCTTAATATTAGTAATAAAAGTTTTACCTTTTACCCCAGCAAATGGAGTTACCTCCTCATTACTGAAAAGTAAAAACTGAAAATTAAAGAAAGAAAGAAAAGTAATGTGCGAAAGCGGAAATTAATTACTGAAAGTTGTAAATAAACAAACAAGATACAATCTTCTTAGTATTCTTATGGAATTCCTTAGAAGAAAATATGAATTTACAAATGAAATGGCTTGGTATTTATAGGCAAAATTTTGCCTCTATCAAATCATCCACCAAATCCATTATTAATTGCTCCACTAATTGCTTATCATGTTTGGTGGTGATTTGATAATTTTTATTATTTATTTATTATTCATTTATTTTTTGCTTTGAAAATGACTTTAACAATTACACAAAACACACTTCTGGATAGTTCATCAATTCGGGCATAAAAATCTTCAGAATTCGAAATTATTTTGTCTTTCAAAGTTGTAGATCTTTGAGTCTTCTTTAATCTGGAACTTGAATCAGCTCAATCCGATATCGTAGTAAAAAGTAAATAAAATTGCTTGAAAGTAGATTGAAGAAAATTAAAATTTATAAAACTATCCAGGGTTGTGAATCACTCCAATATCTTTTTAAAAGATGAAATGTTATTTCATGTATGTGTAATATATCGGTTTACTAACGTGGAACACTAAATCTTGCGAAAGCCTCTGTCGATGGTTAGACGCAAATACCCAGTATAACCCAATTGAACCATATGTCCATGTCAACCAAATTACCTGGATTCATTAAGATTAAGTTCCAATAAAGGTTACCCCCGCCCGACAGGTATATGTCTATCCTGTAAGGAAATCTATTAAAGGGTTATCTATCCTCAAGGAAGATCGTGAGCTATTAAGTCTAAGGCTGTAACCTAAAATTCCTTTGTCAAGTTTATTTTAGATTTACCAGATCAATCTTATTAATGGCCAATTAACAAGACGCATTAAGCTTAAGACCTAATAAGTATACCTTTAATTACCCAAACTATAAAATAACCCCTTATAAACCGGTGATATTGGATTTCATCACAACCCCAGATAACTGGCTTAGTTACGACACATATTTACGGGTAGTAAAAACTTAAATAAAATAAAAGACATAAAGTAAAATACTGAAAATTAAATGCTGAAAAGTAAATGCTAAAAGTAAATTACTGAAAAGTAAATCCTGAAAGTAAATTACTGAAAAGTAAATGCTGAAAGTAAATTGCTGAAAGTAATTGTTGAAAAGTAAATGCTTGAAAGTAAATTGCTGAAAAGTAAATAAAGTAAAAGTACAATAAAAGAAAATGCTGAGGTAAAAGGATCCACTTTTATTACTTCTATTTTTGATATCTCCCTTAATATAATATATTAACTTTGCATGAAAATTACCAATCAGCCATATATGCGGTATCTAGATTAAGTCAAATTAATAATTAATTACCAATCGACCAATCAGGCGGTATCCAGTTTAGTCAGGTTAAAACTAATTTAAATAATTACCAACCGACCAATATGGCGGTATCCTCGTTAAGTCAGGTTTTAAATAGTTTATATATTATAATTAAGTGAGATTAATCTCAAATATTAGTAATAAAAGTTTTACCTTTTACCCCAGCAAATGGGAGTTACCTCCTCATTACTGAAAAGTAAAAACTGAAAATTAAAGAAAAAAAAGTATTGTGCGTAAAAGTAAATTGCGGAAAGTAAAAACTGAAAAGTAAAAAAAAGAAAGTGCGAAAGCGGAAAGGAAATTATTTGAAAGCTATAAATAAACAAACAAGATACAATCTTCTTAGTATTCTTAAGGAATTCCTTAGAAGCAAATATGAATTTACAAATGAAATGGCTTGGTATTTATAGGCAAAATTTTGCCTCCATCAAATCATCCACCAAATCCATTATTAATTGCTCCACCAAATCCATTATTAATTGCTCCACTAATTGCTTATCTTGTTTCGTGGTGTTTTTATAATTTTTATTATTTATTTATTAAATTATTTTGCTTTGAAAATGATTGAAAATGACTTTAACAATTACACACAACACACTTCTGGATGGTTCATCAATTTCGGGCATGAAATCTTAAGAATTTGAAATTATTTTATCTTTCAAAGTTGTAGATCTTTGAGTCTTCTTTAATCAAGAACTTGAATCAGCTCAATCCGATATCGGAGTAAAAAGTAAATAAAATTGCTTGAAAGTTGATTGAAGAAAATTCAAATTTATAAAACTACCCAGGGTTGTGAATCCTTCCAACATCTTTTTAAAAGATGAAGTGGTTATTTCATGTTTGTGTAATATATCGGTTTACTAACCTGAAACACTAAATCATGCGAAAGCCTCTGTCGATGGTCAGACGCAAATACCCAGTATAACCCAATTGAACCATATGTTTATGTCAACCAAATTACCTAGATTCATTAAGATTAAGTTCCAATAAAGGTTACCCCCCCCGACAGGTATATGTCTATCCTGTAAGGAAATCTATTAAAGGGTTATCTATCCTCAAGGAAGACCGTGAGCTATTAAGTCTAAGGCTGTAACCTAAAATTCCTTGTCAAGTTTATTTTAGATTTACCAGATCAATCTTATTAATGGCCAATTAACAAGACGAATTAAGCTTAAGACTTAATAAGTAATCCTTTAAATTACCCAAACTATAAAATAACCCCTTATAAACCGGTGCTATTGGATTTCATCACAACCCCAGATAACTGGCTTAGTTACGACACATATTTACAGGTAGTAAAAACTTAAATAAAATAAAAAACATAAAGTAAAATACTGAAAATTAAATGCTGAAAAGTAAATGCTGAAAGTAAATTGCTGAAAAGTAAATGCTGAAAGTAAATTACTGAAAAGTAAATACTGAAAGTAAATTACTGAAATGTAAATGCCGAAAGTAAATTGCTGAAAGGAAATTGTTGAAAAGTAAATGCTGAAAGTAAATTGCTGAAAAGTAAATAAAGTAAAAGTACAATAAAAGAAAATGCTGAGGTAAAATGATCCACTTTTATTACTTCTATCTCCCTTAATATAATATTTTAACTTTGCATGATAATTACCAACCAGCCATATAGGCGGTATCTAGATTAAATCAAATTAATAATTAATTACCAACCGACCAATCAGGCGGTATCCAGTTTAGTCAAGTTAAAACAAATTTAAATAATTACCAACCGACCAATATGGCGGTATCCTCGTTAAGTCAGGTTTTAACTAGTTTATATATTATAATTAAGGGAGATTAATCTTAATATTAGTAATAAAAGTTTTACCTTTTACCCCGGTAAAGGGGAGTTACCTCCTCATTACTGAAAAGTAAAAACTGAAAATTAAAGAAAGAAAAGTAATATGCGTAAAAGTAAATTGCGGAAAGTAAAAACTGAAAAGTAAAGATAAGAAAGTGCGAAAGCGGAAATTAATTACTGAAAGCTGTAATAAATAACAATAAGATACAATCTTCTTAGTATTCTTAAGGAATTCCTAGAAGAAAGTATGAATTTACAAATGAAATGGCTTGGTATTTATAGGCAAAATTTTGCCTCCATCAAATCATCCACCAAATCCATTATTAATTGCTCCACTAATTGCTTATCATGTTTGGTGGTGATTTGATAATTTTTATTATTTATTTATTAATTTATTTTTTGCTTTGAAAATGATTGAAAATGACTTTAACAATTACACAAAACACACTTCTGGATAGTTCATCAATTTCGGGCATAAAAAACACAGGACCTGGGCGACGCCGTTCCTAGGCTCGCGGCCTAGTTTGGGAATTACTGAATAACATGAGTCGCCACCCGGTGTGAACCGGGACAAAGATTTAAGGCCGCACTCACCCCTCGCAAGGGAAGACCTCAAACCGTTGGGTTCGGAATGGTCCCTTACTTATGTCACTTGTAATGGAAGGATTTATGTAATAATTTAATCAAGCTTAAGTAACACTTATTTCCAAGAGTATCATGCTTCTAATTCTCATGTGTAAAATAAAACTTATGTACGCATTTCACATATATCTTACATTTAAATTTGCATGCTTAACATATATCAAGATAGCAACTAACATACAACTTTACTTGCATATCACATTCAGGAAAACACAAGCACACATATTAACCATACAAGCACACATATGGGCACTTTTCCAAGCGGTACGTGGAATTGTAGCCCAAGTACAGACCGCACTACCGTCCATTCGGAATCGGCTACGGAATTTACGTCTGGGTTTCCATCCGATATACCGCAAGAAATAATACTCAAATGTTATCATGACACAAGCATATGAATTGTAATATATTAACACATTTGCATTTATACATGTGGAGATAGCTACTAGGAAAACTATGCATGAAATCTAATGAAAAAGACTCAGTTCAGTGTGTTCGCGTTCGTGTAGCGTTCGTAAACGCGTTCGACGGAAATGAAACAGAATGCTCACATTCGAGTAGCGTTCGTAAACGCGTTCGAACGTAAATGAAACAGAATGCTCACGTTCGTATGGCTTTGTTAACGCGTTCGAACGGAAATGAGACAGAATGCTCACGTTCGTATGGCGTTTGTTAACGCGTTCGAACAGAAATGAGACCTGACACATGATAAGGCAAAAACACATGCGCGTTCGAGTTGCGTTCGTAAACGCGTTCGAACGGGAACAGACCTGATGCATGAAATGGGACGCAATACATAAACACAAAATAAAAGGGCGCGGCGAAGTACTGCCATAAGGTGACCTTTTGGGGCTATTGATCTCTCAAAGAGAGGACCTTTAGACCAACATACTAAGCCCATGCGCGTCACATCACACATACAAGAATAGAACCGATCATATCAACCAAGTATGCCCGATTGAAACACATCTTACATCCAATCTGAACACAAATCAACCGGCGCGGCAAAGCATCGTGGTAACGGGTTTTAACCCCTCCCCATAAGGGATCTTTCATTCCACTTACTAAGCCCATGCGCTTGATTGAACCAAACATAAAAGATAAACTTAATAACATCAAACTAAGTATGCCCGATTGAACGTATCTCGCATCCAACCGAACACACATCAACCGGCGCGGCGAAGTAGTGTCACAAAGGTGACCTTTTCGGCTCTTTGTCTCCCAAATGGAGGACCTTTGGACTAACTCACTAAGCCCATGCGCCTGGTTGAATCATGCATAACTAACGACATATTGAATTCAAGTAAAGCAAACTAAATAAGCAAAATCAACACAACAAAAGAAAGATGGTGCCGTTTACCCAAGCGGTACGTGGAGTTGTGGCCCGAGTACAGATCATATTACCGTCCATTCGGAATCGGCTATGAAATTTATGTCCGGTTTCCATCCGATTATACCGCGAGAGTTGACACATCTCTCATTCATCCAATACCCACAACATACATCATACACACAACGGATACCACAAATACAGAAAATATAATCAAAATAAATGACCAGAAATAAAATGAGAATAAGTGTGAAAGATACCCTCAGGTCTAACCTTTTAAGCCGTCTCTCGGACTCGCGTTCCACGGAAATTGAAAGGGGGTAAAGCTCCGCAACTTTTCTGGTCCACTGGTTCAACGTCCTAGCTCACTGCTTCGTTGTTTTGCTTACGGTTCGAACTCCGTTCTGCTCCTATTCGGCTTCTGTCTTGCTGCTCACTGCACGGGCCACCTGTTTTAACGTTTTCAATAAACTATTCCAAGTTTGTGTGGGTTCTTAGTGCAATTATATGTGATTATTTTTAAGATTATCTATGTAGTTTTTATGTTACTGTTTTTTTGGGATTTTGGGGACTGCCGTTAAAGTGATTTTGTTGCTGTTTGGGCGTGTAATACGGTGTTGTTTTTTGTGGTAATTTTCGGTGGTGGAGGGCTGCTGTATAGGTGGCTGTTTCGGTGATGTGTGGGGGGTTTACGGAAGTGGTTTTCGGCTATGGAGGAGATGGTTGGGGGCTCTTTTGTTCTCTTTTTTTCGTGTATGTGTCAAGTGTGTTTTTCTTTTGTTTAGTCTTGGGTGTGTAGAGAGAGTCTAGAGAGATTTCGAGAGAGTTTGGGTGTGAATTATATGTGTCAAGGAGAGGATGACTTTGGTTAGGGGTTGTTTATATAGAGAAGGGTTAGGGTTGACAAGGGAAGGGATTTTGGGCATTTAATTAGGATATGATTTAGTTTTAAACAAGGAAATCAAAGGATTGAGGGGGGACAAAATATTTTATTTTAGGAAGTCAACTAATTTAACTTGGTGTATATCTTATTAGATTAGGAAGTCAAATATATGATTGGCTTTAATTGGTTAAGATTGATTTTAATTAGGCAAATCTTATTTTTAGTTTTAGTATAATATATTTGATTCATTTATATTAGGCATGATTTTATTTTATGTTTTATTTAATTGGTAAATGATTTAAATATTTTATTTAATGTTTATATTTATTTATTTAATTTGGGATGTGTTTTATGGGCTTTGGGGAGCTAAATGGGCTGGGTGTGAGGCTAGCAGCAAAACCAGAATTACCGACACCGTTCGAACGCTTCATCGAACGCGACACGAACACCCGCAATCTGTTTCCCGTTCGAACGAAGTAACGAACGCAGCACCAACGAAGACAGTGAGTTTGTTTATTCTGAATTTCCCCTTCCGATATCCGTTTCCCGCGGCTTTCGTGACTCAAAAGGTAGTGCCTCCAAATGAGGCTCATCATCGGGTTTCACATGCGAAAATGCAATGCCTACAGTCGCCCCCACTTTGATGGGACTTGTGTAATGTGCAACAGTGACAATCCTATCAAAGTTATGCAATGCATTTCTACTTACCTGGCTCGCCAGCTGCCACTTGACTTACCATGTGTTGAGTTGCGTTGATTTGGTGGTGAGGTGCTGCGACCCCTGGTTCATTCCCGAACCGTGCTTCCATTCTTGGAGTGCCATTCTCGGCCTGTTCCTTCCTGAACTGTATTGAGATGAGGCTTTATTCCTCCCGAGCTTTATTCCCGAACTGTTGAGATGCGGCTTTATTCCCGAACTGCTGACTGTGTAGAGATAGGGCTTTATTCATGATTGTTTGGACTGTGGGCTTTATTCCCGAACTGTATTGAGATGAGGCTATATTCCTCTGTACTTTGTTCCCGAACTGTTGCGATGAGGCTTTATTCCTCCCGAGCTTTATTCTCGTACTGTTGAGATGAGGCTTTATTCCTCCCGAGCTTTATTCCCGGACTGTTGCGATGAGGCTTTATTCCTCTCGAGCTTTATTCTCGAACTGTTGAGATGAGGCTTTATTCCTCCCGAGCTTTATTCTCGAACTGTTGAGATGAGGCTTTATTCCTCTCGAGCTTTATTCCCGAACTGTTGAGATGAGGCTCTATTCCTCCCGAGCTTTATTCCCGAACTGTACTGACATGAGGCTTTCTTCCCCTTGAGCTTTGTTCTCAAACTTATACTGATATGAGGCTTTCTTCCCCTTGAACTGATATGGGCCTCGCCCTCGATCTGATACTGATATGGGCCTCAACCCTGGGACTCGTTCCCAGGCTACTGATGATGGTGTGGGCCTCGCCCTCCACATTTCATATCCGGCAAGACTGATGTTGATGCTAATATGGGCCTTACCCCAGAGTGCCATACTCGGCAGAAACCGATGCTGAACCAATGTGGGGCTCGCCCCCAGAGTGTCATCCCCGAAACTCAAACTCAAATCGGCCTCAACCCTGGAATCATTACCTGAATCCGATACTGTGCTTTTTACCATTTCTGATTAGCTTGTTCCTTGCCGCTTTTCTTATTCTTTAAAACCTGTGAACACAAAATAAAAAAACACAAAAGGATGCAAAATGTGTTACGTGTATGCATGCATGAATGTTCCTATCCCGTCGGGTTAGGTCTTCTGTCAATTCCATTGATGACCATTCTTCTCTTGGGGAAAATACCATTTCCACCTGTCTTCACTGATTTGTTCCAGGAACCCGTTTCTTTTCAAGTCTAACAGTCCCACTGTCTCCATTTCCTAATTCCTGAATGCCTAACTTATCTTTTCTGCTTGTTTCTTTTGAGGATTTCCTACGTTCTGAGTATCACATTACCAAGATTGAACACACTCATGTTGCAAGTTTGAAAGTAATAGTCTTAGGCAGATAAATGAAATGATCGCCTTTATTATTGTTGAGGAAACGTTCGAACAGGTAAACAAAATCAATGTCTTTATTAAAAGTGAAAGATAAACTAGGAGAAACAACAGTGCCTTCTTCTTCAGCCCATGGTTCTTCACCATTATTATCTCTTATTCCTATGAAGCTGAGTGGTTGAGAGTTTGGAGGACAAGGGTTTCGGGTAGGCCAGAGTTGATCATGTAGTTGGGCAGGGGATTTCTGTGTGCGTTGGGTTGTTCTTTCTCTGGGTCGGGTATTGTATGGGCATCGATGAGGTTTTGGATTTCATGTCTGAGGCGGGCGCAGTTTTCGGTGTCATGGCCTTTTTCTTGGTGGAAGTGACAGTATAAGTTTAAGTTCATGTGAGGTGGCACAGGATTTGGAAGGGCCTAGGTTCCAAAGGTTTTAAGAGTCTTGCGCCTTCAGCTTTTCGAATACCTTTGAAGGAGGCTTACCAAGGTTAGAAAATCGTATGTTCTTAATGGCAGTGACCTCAGCAGTAGCAGACATAGTCCCTGAATGTCCCCCAATATTCCTTAAAATTTTCCTCCGGCTTCTGCTTGATATTTTCTAAGTCACGGAGTGACAAGTCAATCTCCAGGTCCGTGACATATTGTTTTAAGAAAGCATCAGCTAGCTCCCTCCAATCTTCCTTAACCTGCTTGTCCAGGTTATGGTACCATACCACAGATGCCCCCTCGAGTGACATCCCAAACATTTTCTGTACCTGGCGCTGAGACAAGCCAACTGAACTCATAACAGACACATACTGACAGAGAGGCACCCTCGGATCTCCATTCCCATTGAACTTAGCCATATCCGGCATCTTAAACTGCGCTGGCAACTGCTCCTCAAACTTCATTGTCTCATAATCTAGCAAATCTTCATTCTTACCCCTCATCTTGCGGGTAACGGATTCAACCTGGTCCCTGAGTTTCTGTATCTCGGCTTGAGACCCAATCACTCTGTCTGTTGCATACTCTGCCATATCATCATCAAAAGCGGGGATATCATCCCCCAACCCATTCGGAGGCTCCTCGCGCCTTACATTCTCAGAATTTCCCCCAGCACGGGGCACAGCCATATTTGTCATGCCAGTAGTCAAGGCTTGCAACTGTTCAGTGACCTTGGCGAGACCGTTTTCCAGCTGATCCATACGGGACACCTCAATATCTGATTCACTCATGTCTGTTCCCAGTATTTTGATGAGTCTTCCCTTTTTTCTAACCCAACGGGAATCTATGATGGCTTTTAGAACACAAGGGTTAACATGATGTATGTATGCATGATGTGCATAAGAGGCATATACATATAAATCATACTAAGTCAATAAAATTTTCAAACAAATCGGCCCGTTATCATTTTAGAATCTTTCGGGCTAATCGTCATAGGAGGGAAACCATCCCAGTTTAAATGGCCCAATGAGTTCACATCTCATGACAAAGTGCCCGACTAAACCCGAATGGTAACGTTCCGAACACAATCACAAAGTGGCCCATCAATCACTTAGACGCCTTTGGCCCAATAGTCATGAAATACGTTCTTGTCCCGGTTTAAATGGCCCAACAAGCCCATATCCCATGACAAATGGTCCAAATGGATCCAAACGACGATGTTCCCAAACACAAGCATAGAAGAAAGATGATGCAAACATGACATAATAATTTTTACAAAGTGGCCCATCAACATTTCAGAAGCTTTGGGCCTAATAGTCATTAGGTACGAACTTGCCCCAGTTTAAATGGCCCGGCAAGCCCGCATTTCTGAAAATAGTCCAACTGCATCCAAATGAGGATGGTCCACAAGCACATACTCAAGGAAATAATTGCTACTTTAGCCAATCCGGTCTATGGTGGGGTTAGTAAGAGTATAGACAAAGGCTCTCACCGGCGAAGGATGGCCCACAACTAGGTCTCCCCACTCAAGGGTTCGAGCAACCAAGTGAGCGCACCCCTTTTTATACACTAAGGTACGTGCCAATGAGCTATGGTAGGTGACGGACTGTCAAATGGATTTCCCGTTGTAGATCCCCCAGAGGGAAGGTGGAGCGAGGCTCACTTAAATACCCAAGCCTCTTAGGCTCTTATCGCTTGTTGTCAGGAATAAACAACGAGTCCTCCAAATTAGTCCATCACAATAGGCTACAAGTAGATGGCTATCTAGGTGCCTTCACAGCTTTTCCTTCTAGAAAGGTAGTGAATGAAGGAAGACACCAAACCATACCTAGCCTTAAAATGCCTTTGATTAAACCCTCACTTTATCCACTATAGACACGGTCAATTAAAACATAAATCCAAACATCACAAGACAATATTTCGGGGCCAATTCTCTATCCCCAGTGGAGTCGCCAGACTGTAGGACACAGGACCTGGGCGACGCCGTTCCTAGGCTCGCGCCTAGTTTGGGAAGTACTGAATAACATGGAGTCGCCACCCGGTGTGAACCGGGACAAAGATTTAAGGCCGCACTCACCCCTCGCAAGGGAAGACCTCAAACCGTTGGGTTCGGAATGGTCCCTTACTTATGTCACTTGTAATGGAAGGATTTATGTAATAATTTAATCAAGCTTAAGTAACACTTTCTACAATTTGATGGAAGGCTCTAGAAAAACAAATATTATATTACCGAATGGTACAAAATTACGTATTAATGATGCTTTATACTCTAGCAAATCAAGAAGAAATTTCCTTTGTTTTAAAGATATTAATCAAAATGAATACCATTTTGAAACATTAAATGAGATAATTCTGAATTTATTTGCATTATTTCAACTATTTCATACCAGAGCATGTAATAGAAAAACTTCATTCTCTTTCTTCTAGATTATATTATACAACAATACGAACAATAGAAATAAATTTTGCAACGAACCATAAGTTCCCTAATCCAAAGTTTTTTAGACTTTAGCATGATAGACTTGGTCATCCTGTATCAATAATGATACGTCATATTATAGATAATTCATATGGACATCAATTATGCGCTAGACTCACAAACCAATCTCTAAACACTTTTTATCACGCCAAAATTTTTATTTTGTTTATGTTCTTTTTCTTTTCTTTCAACTCTTGTGAGAAAATGATGAATTAGGGTAGTTAGGGTTTCACATAAGTGAATTGGGGTGAAAAGGAAAACTACTTTTCCTTTTATAATTAGGGTTTAAATTTTGCCAAAAAACAAAACAAACCCCAAGCCCTTGAATTACAAGAATTCGGCCCGCCCTAGGAATATAAAAAAAAAAAAAAAAATTGTAACATCAAATTATTTATTCAATGTCATAGAAAAATGTTACTAATTAAAAGATGTAACTCCTATTCCAACCAAAAGGTTTCCAAAACACATTTTTGGAATAATCATTAAACCAAATCTTTTATTAAATTATACCATATAATTTAATAAAATAATTTATAATAAACATTTATCATATAATTATTTATTATAAAAACCATAAAATATTATTAATCATATTAATATATGTGTATGTGTGTGTTGATAAGCGGAAAATATATCAATATTTACCGCCCATTTTACTTAATATTTTGTATAGTTTCTCGAGTTTTATGAATAGTTTGATGTGTTTTGTGTTATTTTGTAGATAAATAGGATTCTGGACTCGATGGAATCAAATCGGGGCCAAAACAGCGAAAAACGGATGAAATATGACAAAATGAGAAATCTATTGTTTACGCATCGCGACGCGCAACCACTTTGGCATTGCGACGCGCCTCAATTATTAGCTGCCGACAGGTGTCATCACTACATCATCATGTGCATCATTATCGCGTCATCATGACGTCAGCATAATAATTCAGTCTACTGACACGCATCATCACTTGCATCATCATGACGTCAATGTCGCGATGCCAAACCCTCAAAGCGTCACGATGCCGAGCCAATAATGCAGTCTGCCGATAGTCGCCAATTCATGTAGTACGAGTCGCGATGTACAAGCTCTACGCGTCGCGACACGCACCGATTTTGGAGCCTATAAATAGAGGCTGATTTCATTTGAATTTCTTCATACTTTCTTCTAGGGAATTTCCTTAGAATACTAAGAAGAAAGTATCTTGTTTGTTTAATTTCAGTTTTCTTATATTTAATTTTTATTTTAAGTAATAAATCTTTCTTTGTTTTACTTAAAACTATGAGTAGGTAACTTCTTTCTGCTGGGGTTAAGGTGAAACTTTTATTATTATAATTTAGATTAATCTCCCTTATTTTATAATATATAAATCATCTTAAAACCTGACTTAATGGGATACCGCCTTATTGGTCGGTTGGACTTAATTAAATTAATTTTAACCCGACTTAATTGAATACCATCTTTATGGTCGGTTGGAATTAATTAAAAATCTGACTTAAACAGGATACCGCCTATATAGTCGGTTGGTAATATAACGCAAATTTATATATTATAATAAGTGAGATTTCTAGATTTGAAATAATAAAAGTGGATACCCAAACCCCATCATTTTATTTCATTGTCGTAATCTTTACCTTTTTAATTTTCAAAATTTTTTTATAATGTTTTATTTATTTTTGTCTTTAGTAGTCCTAGGTATGTGTTGTAACTAAATATTTTATCTAGGGTTGTGATGAATTCCAATATCATAGGTTTATAAGTTGGTTATTTTATGTCTTGTGTGACGTATAGGTTTATTTATTGAGTCTTAATCTTAATGCTTCTTATTAACTGACCACTAATAAGATTGATTTGGTAAACTTAAAATATTTTGACGAAGGGATTTTAGGTTTCAGCCTTGGACTCAACAACTCATGATCTCACATTCACCTTAGAGATTTCCTTCCAGGATAGACATATACCTGTCGAGCTTAGGTAGCCATAATTGGAACTTGAACTTAATGAATTCAGGTAACTTGGTTAACATAGACATATAGTTAATTTGGTTACTTTGGGTGTTTGCATCTGACCATCGACATAGGCTTTTACATATTTTCGTGTTCCGGATTAATAAACCAATATATTGCACAAACATAAGATAATCACTTCATCTTTAGAAGAATATTGGAAAGATTCACAACCCTAGATAGTTTCATAATATTCATTACTTTTTAGAATTTACTTTCGCATTGTTTTAATTACTTGTCTTTAGATAAAATCACCAACCAAACAAAAAAATCAAATTTTTAGATACTTGTAGAAATTTAACTTCAATAAATTAATAGCCTAGGTAAGTCCTCGTGGGATCGATACATTTTATACTACTTGAGCGATACGTGCGCTTGCGTTACGTGTGTGTTTACCACCGATCATGTGTGTGTGTGTATCAAGCTAGCACGAGGACCAAATATACCTACAATTCCGAGCTCCAATAATCCTGCAATATTAATTAAACTCTTTAATTAAATATTCTGGATTATTAACTTTGGGTTATTCCACTAATTATCCAAAGATGCACTCTTGTTGTCGTAGATAGATAAAATAAGCTGAACTACGTCGGTGTCCATCGATATAGTCATTACATACGGATTGGCCCTTCACGAGTGTCACATAATTAGATTCGGGTCATAATGTATGTTATACTCCTCTAATTATTTTAACCTTAAGTATCATCGAGTCTCTAATGAACTATTTATTCATAACCATTATGAATGTTAATCTTTCTATTCCTAATAGAAATATTTGAGCGCTTTAATCGTTCAAGTACCGAATCAACCCTTAAAAAAGATACTCATTTACTTCTTGCAAGAATGAGTGAACTTCATATCTATGTAAAACGTCACCAACTACACACCAAACCATGTCCCCAAAGTACGTAGCTATTGGTCGGGATTGCTACACCAACCTCACCTTTGTAAATCAAAAGACATAACCTGCCATACAGGAGTTCACAGTACACTCAAGATTCATATCAATCCATATATGACCATCTAGTAGATAAAAATAAATTTCTTTATTTAACGGATATTATAAGAAACTCATTTATATCTGGGTTCAGTCCTATATGATCACATCATATAAGTTGCCTCCATTACCATGTCACCATATGGAAAATCTCGGATCAAGGTCGCCATACAATTATATAATGGACCGCAGCTATAGATAAACCGCAAATAAAGTACCTGCTTTGTTTGCTCTCTATGAACTATTTTAGATTACTAACTTCAGCCTTAAATCATCTTGTGTATGACACTCATATACTAAGTCTGAAGGTACAAGAGTAATCAAGGGTAAATAAGATAATTTATAATATGCGACATAAAACAAACACTTTGATAAATGAATAATGCATCCTTTTATTTCATAACATATAATTCTGTTTATATTACATCAAGCTCTATAGCATATATTCCAAAAATATCTGTCAAAAACTGATCATGGTTTATTATATACAAATAGATCAAAATCACCATTAATTGGATATACAGATGCTTGATATCTCTATGGGTTGGGGTTTTAGGAGGTATTACCGATTAACGCAGCGGAACGCGAAAAATAAAATTTTTCCGATTTCAATAATTTTCCTTGGGTAATTAAAATAAACTAATTTATTCTAATTACTCAATACTCAAAAATTCAGTTTTACCCAAAAATCTAGAATTTCATCAAATTGCCGTGAGACCACCAAATTTTACATTTTGATCATTTTAGTCATAATTTGTCAAATACTTATTTAGGTGATTTCCAATCATTACCAAAATGATATATACATGTCATATACATCAAAACACAATTCACACACAAAATCCCCAATTTTTCCCAAATTGTCGAGAGGACCCAAATTTTGTTCATTTTGGTCCTAGTTTGTCAATACAAGCTTAGATGATTTCCAATCAATACCAAAATAATTTGTATATCTTATATACATCATAATAAAACACATATATGAAAAGCCCCAATTTTGGTTGAGGTTAAAACCCTAATTTGTCAATTAATCAAATTTATAAAAATTAACTAAAATTAATACAATTCAACACTTTAATCTAATCTCTACAGTACCAAAAATGTCTCACCACTTTGAAACAACCCAAGAACAATTTTAGGTCATCAATGAGTGGCCTAACAACTCTACAATGGCAACCAAGTCATCTAATGACCAAAAGAGATCTTATTAACACATTACAAACTTTCTTTAATTACATACATGCAAACATCTTTTATTAGAGCTTCCAACATCCTTATTACAAAAACCAAGAGAGTATAAAATAATCAAGCATCACATGTTGTAGCTAAGAACCATAAAAATATTTTTCTAGTTAGAGAAAAGTTGAAAAAAACTTACAAATCTTGACGTTTTCTTCAATTTCTTACTTTGTTCTTCACTTTTTTCTCACAACTTTTTTTTTATAATATTTGGAGGCTTAACACTTAAGTTAAGGAAATGAAAAACAAAACCCTAAAATACTTAGGGTTGGCCAAAAATTGGGCAAGAAAAAGAAAAAAAAAGATATTTTGCAATTTTAATCAAATTAAAGAAGTCAAAATCAATTTGATAACATTTTCTTTAAAAGCAAAAGTCAAACATTCACACTTTAATCATTTCCAAATTTAAATATCAACTTAGATATTTTATATTTTAATTACTCTAATTATTTAATAATTAAATAATTAATTAAATACAAATATCTAAATATATGTATTATATTTACTTTAAATAATCCAAATACATATTAATGATATATGTCAAATATCATAATTTGATAATTAATTAATGTGTATTTAATAAAATCATTTATTAAATACAAATACACATTAATTAGGAAATGATCGAAAAACACCTATGCATGTATCTTTCATTTAACCGTTAAACGATTTATAAATAATCAATATTATTTATAAATATTGCCATAGTGTTCTATGAGTATATTTCATTAGTGAGACTCTCTTTGTTCAGGCATATTCGTCACGAAATCAAATTTCGTCTCCATAATCCACCAACTCGTAAATTATGACGACCATAGATAAACTTCTGAACTATACAGGTCGAGGTCATTGCATACATATAATCCCTCCATCACAGGTATTCAGATTATTCCAGAGATATAGATATAAATTTCAAATCTCTATAGATATAATTTCGTCGACGTTTGTATTAGCAATCTCTTAATAACACTTAGAAATCAATTCTACAGTGTACCACAGGCCGATGGATTTAAAATATTGCTAAACCCATATTAAATACCTATGCTCTGCACACAGAACTAACAGATCCTTTCTTGACACACACAAAATATCTCGAGGATCAGTCCACGCCCAACGAACAGGCTTCTGGTGACGTAACTGCCATCAAAGTGTGGAGGATATCTCATATATCCACATGGTATCTCAAGTCAAAGAATCACTATACTACTCAACTCGAGAAGATTTTTATTGACGTTGGTATACCATCCATTAAGAATCTTCGGTGAGTCGTTCAATGTTTATCCGATATAAATACCTACATGTCTATACGAGTCTCGAAGTCTCATGATTTATTAAGCAACCATTGGAATCCAAGATTCCAATATACGACATGTACCGGTCTTAGCGGGTTTACTTACTGACCAAGTAATGTAAACCTTGACCAGGAATAGTTTAAGAAATGATACCGTTATGATATAACTAAATGACAGTCGCGATGCTTTTGTAACTGTATCATAACCAATCATTCTAAGGTCATTTACATCTTTACCATATATAAAGAGATGTTATATTATATAAAATATTTACATAAGTATTTACAGGGAAATATATAAGAAATTGGCGCTCCGAGTACCAACCCTAATAAATTCTCCCATTTTCTCTAGTGCCAATATTGATTGTATCTCATACCCATCGGCTCCACATGTTTATCAAACAAATTGGGAGGAATGGCCTTGGTAAGGGGGTCTGCTACATTATCTACATTTGGGACCTTGCACACGACAATATCCCCTTCGCGACATAATCTCTCGAATGATGTGATACTTTCATTCCACATGCTTCGATTTCTTATGCGCCATCGGTTCATTAGCTTGCACAATGGCTCCATTATTATTACAGTATAACAGAATCAGATTCTTGATACTTGGGACAACTCTCAACTCTGTGATAAAGTTATTAACCCAAACAGCTTCTTTTGCAGCTTCAGAAGCTACAATATATTCCGCCTCTGTGGTGGAATCAGCTATGGACCCTTATTTGGAACTTTTCCAACAAACTACACCTCCGTTAAGGGTAAACACGAATCTCGATGTAGACTTTCTATCATCAGGATCCGATTGTAAATATAAATCCATATACCCCTTAACCTACAGTTTATTTCCTCCATATATCAGAAATTTATCCTTAGTACCTTTAAGATCCTTTAGGATATGTTTAATGGCTATCCAATGGTCATTACGTAGATTGGACTGATATCTACTGGTCACACTAACCGCGAAGCTGATATTAGGCCTCGTATATAACATAGCATACATGATGCTGCCCAAACACGAAGCATAAGACTGATTATACATTATAATTTTCTCATCTTCTGTTTGTGGACACATATTTTGAAAGATGAAGGCCATGTCTGAATGGTATATTTATTGTCTTACAATCACCAAAGTTGTACATTTCTAATATTTTATCTATGTACGTTGATTGGGATAGCCCAATAAGCTTCCTTTCTCTATCTCTATAGAGTTTTATGCCTAAGACATATGAAGCTTCTCTCAGGTTCGTCATAGAGAAATTATTACAGAGGTAAGCTTTAACGCCCTGCATCATCCCGATATCATTCCCAATGATCAGGATTTCATCAACATAGAGAACTAAAAATACCACCATACTCCCACTTGCCTTCTTATACATACATTATTCTTCCAAATTCTTGAGAAAACCAGACAATTTGATTATCTCGTCGAATCGAATATTCCAACTTCGTGAAGCTTGTTTAAGTCCATAAATGGACTTCTTAAGCTTACATACCATGCCCGAGTTTTCGCTGGACATAAAACCTTTCGGTTGTTCCATATAAATTTCTTCGTCAAGAAATCCATTTAGAAAAGATGTTTTGACATCCATCTACCAAATCTCGTAATCATGGTAAGCAGCAATAGACAACAAAATCCTCATAGACTTCAGCATCGCAACTGGCGAAAACATTTCATCGTAGTCGATACCAGGTCGCTGCGTGTAACCTTTAGCTACCAGTCGGGCCTTAAAGGTTTCAATCTTTCCGTCGGGCCCGTGCTTCATTTTGTAAACCTTTTTACAACCGATATGAATAATTCCTTCAGGAAGCTGAACCAAGTCCCAATGTTGATTCAGATGCATAAAGTCTAACTCTGATTTCATGGCCTCTTGCCACTTCACGAAGTCGATGTCCAACATCATTTCTCTATAGGTATAAGGGTCAGTCTCTTCAACTAAGAGAACATAAAGACTCATTTCTTGTATCAAATACAAGCGTTCAAGAGGTATAGATACCATTTCGGACTTACGGAGTGTGGGTAATGAAGGTTGTTCATCTACTTGAACTTCAGGTTCCTCCATTGGTTCGTTGGTCTCAAATTGTACTTCATCAAGTTCAACCTCTCTATAATTACCTCATTCAAACAAAAATTGTACCTCTAGAAATTTTGCGAAGCGAGCTACGAACACATTTCGATACTTGGTATCATAGAAAAAATATCCTTTCATATTTGAAGGATATCTAAAAACCTAAATTTTTACCATCGAGGCAAAAGCTTATTCTACTGAGCCACCCTGACGTATGCAGGACAGCCCCAAGCCTTAACATAATTAAGATTTGATTACATATCGATCCATATCTCATACGGAGTCATATGAACAACTTTAGAAATAATATTATTTAAAAGATGAGCGGCAGTTAAAAGAGCATAACTATATAAGTAATAGGGCAAATCTGTAAAACTCAACATAGATCGGACCATATCCAATAATGTATGATTTCTCCTCTCAGACACTCCATTTTGTTGTGGAGTACCCGGATGAGTATATTGAGCGAGAATCCCATTCTCCTTTAAAAAATCAGTGAACTCTCCACTCATATATTCACCGCCTCGATCAGATCGAAGATATTTAATATATTGACCAGTTTTTCTACTTCATTTCAGAATTCTTTGAACTTTTCAAAAGTTTTCAATTTTTATTTCATCAGATAAACATAACTATATCGTGACACATCATCGGTAAAAGTAACAAATTATGAAAAACCACTGTGAGCAGTCTGACTCATGGGTATGAGTTCCAATAAATCAGTGGCTCGATGTCCCACACCAGAAAATGAGGTTTTGGTTAATTTACCCCAAATCCAAGATTCACAAGTTTGATAAGGTTCAATGGTGAGATCGTGAATCAAACCATTCCTAACCAACTGGGTTAGGCGTCTCACGCCTATATGACCTAACCTCATATATCAAAGTTCAGTATTATTTATCTCAGATAGTTTACGTTCATTAATCATAGTATTCAAGATATCTCGAGAAATATGCAAAATATAATGACCATGCTCATTGGGACACTCAAGGATTTGAATATTATTTCTGTCATATAAATATAAGGAACAATTCTTAATATTTACATGATATCCCTATGTATCTAATACATAAAGTTATATAATATTAGCTACGCATCCTAGTATAACATAGCAGTCATTTAACAAAAGTCTTCCACTGGGTAAGAGAATCTCGCATAATCCCACTGTAACCGCATCCAGAGAGTCACCACTCCCGAATAACAACTGCATCTCTTCAGATTTCAGCCGTCTACTTTCCTTCAACAGCTGTAACGAATTGAAAATGTGAACAGGACAAGCAGAATCTAAAATCCAACTAGATGTAACAGCTTCACAAGCTAAGGAGATATCAATAATAGGAAAAATAAAAGTACCTGATATCGACGCTCTTTCCTTTCTGATATGGGCCAGGTAGTCTGTATTATTCCACTTCCAGTGCCCGATCTTGCTGCAGTGGTGGCATTTGTCTTCAGAAGCTCTTTTGGGCTTCGTTATCTTACTTTGCGAATGAGCATTGGAACCCTCATTCTTCTTTCCCTTTGTCTTTTTCCCTTTCGACTTGAAGTGGGAAGAAGTGGAAAGTGAAGTGGGTTTCGGAGGGCGAGTCGACACTCCCTTCCCTAAATCCTCTTCTGCCGGGAGAATCATCCTATGCAACTCATGATAAGAACAGTGAATCTTGTTCATATTAAAGTACATCACAAACTGGCGATATGATACCGGGAGCGAACCAAGAATGACACTCCGTCCCAGAGTATCATTCAGAGGGAAAACACTTCGCCTCAATTGCTCGATCGGATCGATCAAATGAATCACATGTGTGGTCACAACCTATCCCTCATCAAGTCTTGAATGGAACAGTTCTATTACAACTCTATGAACCAAGACTTGTTCTTGATTCATGAACGATTCCCGAAGTTGTATCATCATACTGTATGAGTCAGGCATATCAAAATATTACCTCTTGAGTTCCGAAGCCAGTGAACTGAGTATATATGATTTAACTCTTAAATCATCATCTTTCCATCTCCGGAAATTCCCAAGTTCCTCCGGTGCCGCATCTTCAGATACAACAAGGGGCAAATAACCCTATAACACATATCCTAATTTCTAATACCCGAGGACAATCCTAAAATCTAAGTCCTAGTCTACGAAGTTCTCAGCGTCTTTAAGCTTATTCGTATCCAACTTACGAGCAAATGGGTTGTTCGAAGAAGCCATCATCGCAAATCCATCACATAGATAGCGAGAAACGGTTAGCAGATAAACAGTTACATATAATATCAAAAAAACTTTAAATAGATCATGGATTTTTAATCTAAAAATGCCATTCCTACTATTTAATGTAAAACTGTAATCCCCAAATAGAATACAAAAATTTCAATAATGAAATTAAATACAATAGTGAAAAGTGGACCCCATGAATATATTTCAGCTTAGAGCTTTGGCACGTTCTCGCCTACGTATATTCATTAGGTAGATAACTTATTATCAATCACTCACCAATGACTTCTGGGTTCCGGTCCTGATCGTTTCTCGTTGTGACAACTTTGGCACGTTCACAAAGAGGCGTACAAAGGTTAAACTTGTCAATGATAAATTCAAGATACTCGCGTAACGCTGACAGGTTTGGCACATTCAGGATTCCGCTTTCGCTTGAATTTACCTAATATCATAAATATATCCGGCATAAATAAATTTCTATCGGCTATATCCTCATAACTTTGGCACGTTCTGGATATAGTCGTTGAATATTTATCTATAAGCCGAATTGATAAGACGAACCAAGAAATATGTATCAAATACATATTAATTATTAAACCTTATCTTAAATATGGATTTTCCACAAAAGATGTTATACACTTTATTTTAATCAAATTAAATAAATTTATGCATGGAGAAAGTAAAGATTATATTAAATATCAAATTTAAAGGGCTAATCATATCATGGGTTTAGAATTAGACTCGCTCTGATACCATTTTTTTGGGGTTTCAGACGGTATTACTGGGTAACGCACAACAGAACGCGAAAAATCAAATTTTTCTGATTTCAATAATTTTTCTTGGTTAATTAAAATAAACTAATTTATTCTAATTACTCAATACTCAAAAATTTAGTTTTACCCAAAAATCTAGAATTTCATCAAATTACCATGAAACCCCAAAACTTTGCATTTTGATTATCTTATTCCTAATTTGTCAAATACAAGTTTAGGTGATTTTTGATCACTAACAAAATGATTTATACATGTTATATATATCAAAACACAATTCACACACAAAATCCATAATTTTTCCCAAATTACCGAGAGGACCAAAAATTGTTGATTTTGTTCATTTTGGTCATAGTTTGTAAATACTGTAGGGGTTTTAGGGGCTAAATCCGGTAACGTAGCGGAAACGGTGGAAAATAAAATTTTCCGATTTCAAAATTTTTTATCGGATTAATTAAATAAACATATTTATTTAATTATCCCATAATCAAATTATGAAATAAAATTCAATAAATCATATTTAAGTGAATTTACCGAATTGCCCTTACACTTGGTATTTTGTTCATTTTAGTCCAAAATTGTTCAAATCAATTTTGGATGATTCTAAATCATTTCTAAGATGAACTTAACATGTCCAAAATGTCAAAACACCTAGAGCAACAAAAATCCCAAAAATGCCTCACTTGGCCGAGAGCCTCTCTAGGTGGCCAAGTGTGCATTTTGCACTTCCATGCTTCAAGACACATCCAAATGAAATCCAATCAACATGAAACTTTATATGCATCATATACACATCCTTATACACAACATAATGAAAATCCCCAAATTTGGATGAGATCTTAAACCCTAATTTTTCAATTTCTTCAAATTGGACAAATTAGACCAAATTGGTTAAATCAATTACTTCAATCATCATTCTTCCATCCAACCAAAGTCTCAACACAATGAAACAACTCTAGATCAATCTAGGTCATCTAAGAGTGGGTCAACAACTCTAGATTAGCAACAAAGTTCCAAAACCTTAAAAGAATACTTATACTACACTAGTCACAGCTTCCATCATTATACATGCTCAACACTTTCATCAAACATTTATCCATCAAAAACACAAGAATAAAGAATAGAAAAACTCAAGAACATCACAAGATGTTGCCCACAACAAGAGGAACAAATTACTGTCTAATGGAAGGTTGGAAATACTTAATATTTTCCAAGCTTTTCCTTGATTTTCTTTTCTTTTCTCTCTACCTTTCTTTGTCTTCTTTAATGGAGTTTAGGTTAGAAAGTGTATTAGGTTATTTACAAATGAAATGAAAAAACATAAATACTTGTATCATAATAGCCTTGGCCGAATTTGCCAAGCAATACAACAAATTTATTTCAATTTCATTTGCAATTTCATTTAATCAACTTGTTAAATATCTAATAAACACTTTAAGATATTTTAATTAAGTCAACAAAGGCAACTAAGCCTTAAAAACAAATATCTAAATCTTAAGATATTTATATTTTAATTAATTTAATCATTTAACAATTAAATAATTAATTAATTATTAAATACAAATATATTAAATATATGTATTATATTTACATTAAATATTAAATACATATATACATTTATGATATTAGTCAGATATCTCAATTTGACTATTAATTAATGTGTATTTAAATTAATCAAGTATTAAATGTAAATACACAATAATTAAGGAAATGACTATCGGGTCCCTAGCATGTATTTTGCGTTTAACCTTTAATGACTTTATAAATAATCAACATTATTTATAAGTGTTGCTCTAGTGCTCTACGAGTATATTTCATTATTGAGACTCTCTAGATTCAGGTATATCCGTCACGAAATCCAATTTCGTGTCCATAATTTATCCACCCGTAAATTATGACGATCACGGATAAACTCGCTGAATCATACAGGTCGAGGTCATGGCAAATGTATAATTCCTCCGTCACAGGTATCCGGATAAATCCCAGAGATATAGATGTAAACGTCAAATCTCTATAGGGATTATCCAGTCGACTATTCTATTAGCAATCTCAAAAGAATGTTTAGAACTAGCTTCTAAACTTTACCACGGGCCCATGGTTTTTATCTGATTGCTAATCATATGGACTACCTATGCTCTGGTACACAGAACTGACGGATCCTATCTTGATTCACATAGGACACCCTGAGGATCTATCTACACCCAACGAACATGTGGAGGTCTGATCTAAATAGATCGGTGACGTGACTGCCATCTAAGTGTAGAAGATGTCTCATGTGCCCACAATGGCATCTCAAGTCTAAGAATCACAAGTGCTACTCAACCCGAGAAGATTCTTATTGACGTTGGTGTACCATCCATTAAGAATCTTCGGTGAGTCGTTCAGTGTTTATCCGCTATAAACACCTACACGTCTATACTAGTCTCCAAGACTTATGGTTCATTGAGAAACCATTGGAATCATATATTCTAGTATACGACATGTACCGGTCTCAACGAGTTTACTTACTGACCAAGTAGTGTAAACCTTGACCAGGAACCGTCTGAGAATGACAACATCATGATACAACTCAATGTCAGTTGCGACGCTTTTGCAACTGTACCATGACTAGTCATTCTAAGGTCATTACGTCTTTACCATATATAAGATACATTATATTAGAGACTGCATATATTATTCATAATAATAATGTTTTACAGAATTATTCAAAAGAAATATAACCGGGAATTGGCGCTCTGAGCGCCAACCCCAACAAATACAGCTTAGATGATTTCCAATCAACACCAAAATGATTTGTATATCTTATATACATCATAATACAACACATTATGAAAGCCTCAATTTTGGTTGAGGTTAAAACCTTAATTTTTCAATTAATCAAATTAAAAATTAACCAAAATTAATACAATCCAACACTTTAATCTAATCTCTACAACACCAAAAAAGTCTCACCACTTTGAAACAACTCAAGAATAATTCTAGGTCATCAATGAGTGGCCTAACAACTTTAGAATGACAACCAAGTCATCTAATGACCAAAAGAGAGCTTATTAACACATTACAAGCTTTTTTTTTAATTACATACATGCAAACATCTTTTATTAGAGCTTCCACCATCCTTATTACAAAACTAAAAGGGTAAAAAAAGTAACCAAGCATCATATGTTGTAACTAAGAACCATAGAAATATTTTTCTAGTTGGTGAAAAGTTGAAAAAACTTAAAAATCTTGAAGTTTTCTAAAAAAACTTACTTTGTTCTTCACTTTTTTCTCTCAACTTTTCTTTTGTAATATTTAGAGGCGTAACACTTAATTAAGGAAATGAAAAAAAAAATCCTTAAATACTTAGGGTTGGCCGAAAATTGGACAAGAAAAAGAAAAAAGATATTTTCCAATTTTAATCAAATTAAAGAAGTCAAACTCAATTTGATAACTTTTTCTTTAAATGCAAAAGTCAAATATTCACACTTTAATCATTTCCAAATTTAAATATCAACTTAGATATTTTATATTTTAATTACTTTAATTATTTAGTAATTCAATAATTCAATAATTACTTGAATATAAATATCTAAATATATGTATTATATTTACTTTAAATAATCCAAAAACATATATTAATTATATATGTCAAATATCATAATTTGATAATTAATTAATATGTATTTAATAAAATCATATATTAAATACAAATACACATTAATTAGGAAATGACCGAAAAATCCATATGTATGTATCTTTCGTTTAACCGTTAAATGATTTATAAATAATCATATTATTCATAAATATTGCCATAGTGCTCTACGAGTATATTTCATTAGTGAGACTCTCTAAGTTCAGACATATCCGTCACGAAATCAAATTTCGTATCTATAATCTACCATCCGTAAATTATAACGACCACAGATAAACGCGTTAAACCATACAAGTCGAGGTCATTTCATACATATAATCCCTCTGTCACAGTTATCCAGATTATTCCAGAGATATAGATATAAACGTCAAATCTCTATTGATATAATCCTGTCGACGTTTGTATTAGTAATCTCTTAATAGCAATTAGAACTCATTTCTATAGTGTACCACAGACCCATGGATATAACATATTGCTAATCCCATATTGAATACATGTGCTCTGTACACATGACTGACGAATCATTTCTTGACACACACAGGATATCCTAAGGATCAGTCCACACCCAATGAACAAGTGGGGGTTTGACCTCAATAGGTTGGTGACGTGACTGCCATCAAAGTGTGGAGGATATCTCATATATCCATAGTGGTATTTCAAGTCAAAGAATCACTATGCTACTCAACCAGAGAAGATTCTTATTGACGTTGGTGTACCGTCCATTAAGAATTTTCGGTGAGTCGTTCAATATTTATCTGATATAAACATCTACATGTCTATACGAGTCTGCAAGTCTCATGGTTCATTAAGCAACCATTGGAATCCAAGATTCCAATATACGACATGTATTTATCTCAACGGGTTTATTTACTGACCAAGTAATGTAAACCTTGAACATGAATAGTTTAAGAAATGATATTGTTATGATACAACTCAATGACAGTCGCGATCTTTTTGCAACTATATCATAACCAATCATTCTAAGGTCATTTACTGTTTATTTTATTCATAATAAAATATTTACATAAGTATTTACAGAGAAATACATAAAAAAATTGGCGCTCCGAGACCAACCCTAACACTCTGATCCACATAAAACTTTATCACAAACAAGTTATTTATTTACGTATTGTAATATTGTTGTATCATGGTGATCTATGAAGAAAACAATGGTTGTAGCTTTTTCGAAATATTCAGAAATACTTGCTATCCATGAAGTAAGTCGTGAATACAATTTATTAAGATCAATGAAGATAATATTGTTGCATTTCACAAATTAAAGGAGATTATATAAAATGTGATCGAACTAATAATATATCACCAAATTCTTTTATACACACGAACTTCAAAAGGGTGGTGATATAAATATTCAGCAAATACGCTCAAATGATAGTATTGTGGATCTATTTACAAAAGCTCTACCAACTGCAACATTCAAAAAAAAAATGATACACGAAATTTGGGATGCGTCAACGCAAAGATTTATGTTAAATTTTTGAAATACATACAACAAGATGAGAGAAAGCATACTTATTGGGGGCATATACTTAATATGTTGTACTCTTTCCCTCCCTAGGTTTTTATCCCATTGGATTTTTCGTAATAAAGTTTAATGAGGCAGTTTTTTGTGTAATAACATCCAAGGGGGAGTGGTATAAATAAAATAAAATGATGTTGATGTTCATAACTTACAACTCTTAGTCTCCCCACTAACAACTATTTGTCAACTTATAACTCCAAAGATATTATGATACATGATCATCCATTTTATTAATTATTTATTTTTATGTTATGATCATGTAATTATAAAATGAGAGCTTATCTCTATATTTCTACACACTTTAAAATGAATAAAATTTCTCTATAGTTTATGTTCTCGTTTGTTCTATTTCCCTTTTACTTTTTCATTGTATTATTCATGATATTTTTCTATTAGATAAATCTAGAAATAAATAGATTTAATTTAAAAGTGAAGATTGATGAGATAAATTAAACTATTCCTAAGTAAAAACCTTTAAAATTTAAAGCCCAATAACTTCTCATGAACCGCTGGGAATGGGGAAAATTGACCAAAGCCAGAGTTATCTGCATTTATATTTGAGTAGTAATATATGTGGTTGATGAAAATAATTATAATTTTAAACCAATTAGAATAATTTACGTATAAAAAATTATTTAATTAAATTAAAATTTTGATTTAAAATCACAGTTTAACTGTTGTTATTCTACATTGAATGAGTACTCATTGAAGTACAATTATTATTATTGTTTATATTTTTATTATGAATTTTTTGAACAAATGGAACAAAATCACCTGTCAATTATTATATATATATTTTAAATAAATAAAAAATATATTGAAAAAATGAAAAAATAGGGTAATCCGGAATCAGACTGCAACTGATAAATAAGATATCATGTTTAGTTGGATATGTTTCAATTCTAAAATATTAGGAACCGATTTTTTCCGGCCGGTTCCACTCAGAACAAAAACCAGAACCGAAATCAATTTCACTCACCCCTATATTTTAGTGTACCCCTATATTTTAGTGTATTTTAACTTGTATATAAAAGTGGAAGGTGATGAGATGAGTTAACTATTCTTGAGTGAAAAGAAAAACCTTTAAAAATTAAAGCCCAATAAACTCTTCTGAACCGCTGGGATCGGGGAAAATAGACTAATGCCAGAGGCATCTGCATCTGCATTTGTATTTTTAATATAAATTTTTTTTTTTTTTTTTCTCTGTTTTTCCTTGATCAGAGATAATTAATGCTGTTGAAAATGGTGGAGATGCCTATTAAACTTTTCACACATATGAGAGCTGCTACTTACGCCAAGCATGATATCATATTGTAGTCAAACTCAGTCACTCAGCAGTAGCACTGGCACATCGACGAAGAAGAAGAAGAAGCAGAAGCAGAAACAGAAGATGAAGAGATTTATTACACTTTTGCTTTTGTAGTCTCCATGCACATTTACAGACCAAAACCCTCGTTGCTCGTGTGAATGCCTGCCAATCTGAGTCCGTAACAGATAACTTCTTTGACAAGCCAAAGCTAATAGATTATAAGATCCTATCATCATCACTTCACTATTACTATGACCTCACCTAAGCAAGCATTTATCGAAAAAATTATCCTCTTCAGTTGCTTATTATAATTTCTTGAAATTCTTGAACTGGCCACCATTTATTGCTATTTCCATGCTAAAAGTTTTCCTTCTGCTTCTGCTAACAAGTTTCAACTTTCAAGCGTCATGATTTGCTTTGCTAATAAATGAAAGGACGGTGGATGGTACGTATGACATGACGGTGCCAGCATGGTAATAGAGATGGATGGGATACAGAAATTCCGATCAGGATTCGGGATGAGGAAATCATCTTTAGATGAATAAATTATCATGAATTTTTATGGATATTTTCAATTGTAACGAAAAATCATCTCGAATTCTAAATCTAGTGGTGGGAGATCCGAAATTTCAATAAATTTTTTAAGTTAAAATTTTGGATTCGGGAAAAAAAATCATCTTAAATCCCCACTCAATTTTTTATTCGGGACGATATTTCGATCGAAAATTTCATTCAGAATAAAAAATAATCCTAAACCAAATGTTATAGAATCTCAATCAAAATATGAGTCAAAATATGAGATTAGAGATTTTATGTAAACCTAACTACATGGGACAATTAATTAATGAACATGCAATGCAAGCATAGCTCGTTATATTGCTCTCTCTGCATTGTAACGGCTGAAGTGGGTTTTAATTACAGATAAGGCCCTTTAGATTTAGGAGGGATGGATAGATCCAGCAAACGCCATTAAATTCGTCTAGCAATGGTCAAACAAATTACAACGCAGTAAAAAGTGAAGAAACCCTCTGCCACGTCAGAGATTAAAGGCATGCGTAAGCGACCAGTACGGATGACTTAGAGGCGAGTTTCCTCCGAGGCTGACGTGAGATGATGAGAATCTGATCATCCAACAACACTTTGACACGTGGCCGGACTGACTCACGGCCCATGTCCTGCCATTTTTTAGTACAATTATTTATGGTGGAAGGTTAATGAATTATTTGTAATTAATTTGTTTTAACGTATTGTAATGTCCCAAGTCCAGTGTAATTGCTGAATTTGGT
>SKCR01051391.1:0-37954 GCA_019454045.1 Zanthoxylum bungeanum
TATTATCTTTGTTAGGTCTCATCATACACCCTTAAGCATGCATTCTAAAAGCATAATAAGGCGCGGTAAATAAATTAATAATGATATGCGGATAGAGATCTCACAGATTGTTCCTAGAACAAATCACTCTCTTTCCTCTCACTGGCTAGCACTATTCTTACTTCTACCCAATTACATAATACAATGAAAGAAACATCATTAACATTGAGGGGAATTAGGTGAGAATAGAATTACAAAGAATCAAGAGAGATAAGGCTGGACATGTAGGTCCAATTTAATAAATTCTAAATTTACAACAATTTCCAAAATTGCCATTTTCCTTCTAATATCCATCTGATATACATTATTCATTCAACACATCCATGTATTCACACAAAGCATGTTATTCAATCAATCTAATCCAATTAAGTAATCTTTGAATAAAGTGATCATCCAATGTTCAAACAACGATTTGATTTTGCACGAGTCCAACTCGTTTAAGAATAAGTACTCAAAGTACGAATTCTTGAATTATATCGAACTACAATTTAAATCTAATTTAATTCGTATTCAATACTAATTCTATATTTAATTCCAAATTAAATAACTACACTTTTAAATGCGCATTTAAGACTTAGATTCCAAATCTAATCTAAATGGGTCTCAAAGCCCAATTAACATCCAATGTCGTTTAATTAAAGTCCAATGGGCTTTCAATTAATTTCTTAAGGTATGGACTTTGGTCAATATGGGTCAAACCCAAATACCAAAGCCCAATTAAGGAATCACCTTATTTGCCAAGAAACCAATTTCGGCCCATTAGACCCAATTAAACATAAAAGGCCCATTTGTCATATTTGGACTTAATGGTATGATTTAGGCCCAATTTGGATCCAATCCAATTGACCTAAACCAACTTGGCCCAACCAAGCCCATTAGGCCCAAATACAACATTTAAAGCCCAATTCTAAATTAAGCTCAATTAATCAAATTCTAAAATTTCAAATTTCATAATTTAATTAATTATTTTTTTAAACCGATTTCGATTTCAATCCAATTAAATCATTAATCAATTTATCCCAAGTCTTTAAACTCATCCAATGATCAAAAGAACAAAAATACCATGACTTAGGGTTTGTATCACAATCAACCATCATACCCAAATTGGGGAAAAAAATAATCCAATTAGTTTTTCATCAATTTGATCATATATAACTCCAAGTTATCCATATACAAGCATACTCAAACAAACAATTTGGTTAAATCATGCTCAAATCAAATTTACCCAAATTTTAGTATATAAACCCTAAGCATATTTCATGCTCATCAAGGCTCATGATACCATTGTTGGTCTCTAAGACATTCCAAGATCAATATAAGCAATGAAATAATGTGAATACTCAAAGAATAATAGCGGAATTAAACTTACTTTGATCGGATTTAGGATGCGTCAAACACAAAACTTTTTGCTCCAAGTTTCGGCCAAGCTCCACTTTGGGAATGAGATCCAAGCTCCAAGCTTTTGAGTTGATTCCAAGCTTTTGGGATGGTTTCCCTATCACCTTGAATGATTCCTTGTGTGTGCTAGGACTTTAGAAATTTTGCAACAAAACTTCTTCTTTTCTTCTTCCTAGTTTCGGCCAAGATGAAAGAAAATTAGGGATAGTGTTTATGCTACAAAAACCGTGAATGAGAGAGTGTGGAGTGAGTGTGTTGACTTGAGTTTTTGATTTCAAAAATCAAAATAATCATATACCAAACATTTGGTATTAGTCAATCAAACCATCAACTTCAGGAAGTGTGTTGAACAAGTCTTCACTAACTTCACCAAAACCCGTCAACTAAAGTGACAAGTGATGTGACTTGTGGGCCCCACTTGATTCAAAATCGGAGTGGGCCCGCAACACATCCCGGGCTCGGGTTCGCTAATTCCTAATTAACGAATTATCCGTTGCGACGTAATTAAATCAAATTTAATAAAAAAAATTATACCAAGCAAAATTTCTATTCACCTCGCTCACGAATTAATTCTAAATTAATTCATTTACCCGAATTAAAATCTAATTTTAATTCCGCATCGAAATCTAATTTCGTTTAATATATCGAATATATTATTTTATCGATTAATTCCAAATTAATCGTTATTTCTCTTCAAATAGTATTTTATCTTAGATAAGATCTCTCCGTAATTAATCTCAGATTAATTATGTTCGAATCATACTTCATCGGTGAATCTTTGGGAAGTGACCCAAGAGATCCCTGGATATGTTATCAGTAAATCCGACCGTCGGACTATCCGAACACGTACGTACCTCGTACTACATTTTTACCGATTTACGAGACATGGTTGGCTTTTAGCAAAGCACCATGTCTATCCAATTCTCCAGAAATATTCTTAATGGAATATATAATCTATGTCAGGCGTAGTATACTTAGTATTGCATATTACGATGCAGTATCGGATGTCACATGCAAGGCCTGAGGCTGGAATAGTGTCTGCCCCGTACGAAGTATATATCGGATTACAAGCAACTAGTCTATTTAATCGGATAATCATGACCATGTCATATTATCTCTATGGTTGCAACCATTTAGAGTACCAGTTCTGTATCCCTGCGTGATCATCATCTCCATATGACTGAAGTGATACTTTCATCTTGACATCACACCAAATACACTACGATTCTCAATAAACCCAGAAGAGGCGTACACATAACATGTTAAAGTCCTGGACGACCAAAACCAAAGCGTATTGATTGTCGCAAGTACTACCGATGCAAGTCTCAGGTTAAGACCAAATACGCCTACCCTGATGCGGATTCCCATAGACACATAGTCATACTACCAATGGGATTTTGTGGGGTCTATCCAGAGCGAAGCTGTTTCCGTACCATCGGTAAACACAACCTCCTATCACACTTGCATAAGTATCTAATACTTAAATATATGAGAACTATACTATTACGCTTCCATAACACGCACAAGTGCAATACTAGTCTATTATGCATTATCAATGTCTAGTCTCGATAATACTACGACTATGGATATTTAATGAGTAAACCATTATGGATTGATATTGTCTCATATATTATAATCCGGAACTAATCATAAGGACTTTAATCATTTATATATTTAAGTAATCAAATTACAAAATGATAAAATGCAATTTCCATTCTCACATAGTTAATTTATACAAAAACCACAATGTCTTTTACAAATAGTGACGCTATGGGTCATAATTATCTAACACGAAGCACCTCGCCATCAACTCAACTCAGTTCGAGAAGAAATCCCAGAGATTGAAGCATCTCACACCAAGTATGGTTCGGAAATGAAGCTCAGGGGTCGAAGCACCTCGCCATCAACTCAGCACAGTTCGGGAATAAAACCCAAAGATCGAAGCTTCTCACACCCAGCATGGTTCGGGAATAAAGCCTAGGGGTCGAAGCACCTCGCCATCAACTCAACTCAGTTCGGGAAGAAATCCCAGAGATCGAAGCATCTCACACCCAGCAAGGTTCGGGAATAAAGCCCATGGGTCGAAGCACCTCGCCATCAACTCAGCACAGTTTGGGAATACAGCCCAGAGATCGAAGTTTCTCACACCAAATATGGTTCGGGAATAAAGTCGATGGGTCGAAGCACCTCGCCATCAACTCAGCACAGTTCAGGAATAAAGCCTAGAGATCGAAGCATCTCACACCCAGCATGGTTCGGGAATGAAGCCCATGGGTCAAAGCACCTCGCCATCAACTCAACTCAGTTCGGGAAGAAATCCCAGAGATCGAATCATCTCACACCCAGCATGGTTCAAGAATAAAGGACATGGGTCGAAGCACCTCGCCATCAACTCAGCACAGTTTGGGAATAAAGCCCAGAGATCGAAGCTTCTCACACCCAACATGGTTCGGGAATAAAGTCGAGGGGTCGAAGCACCTCGCCATCAACTCAGCACAGTTCGGGAATAAAGCCCAGAGATCGAAGCATCTCACACCCAATATGGTTCGGGAATAAAGCCCAGGGTCGAAGCACCTCGCCATCAACTCAGCACAATTCAGGAATAAAGCCCAGAAATCGAAGCATCTCACACCCAGTATGGTTCGGGAATGAAGCCTAGTGGTCGAAGCACCTCGCCATCAACTCAACTCAGTTCGAGAAGAAATCCCAGAGATCAAACCATCTCACACCCAGTATGGTTCGGGAAAGAAACCCATGGGTCGAAGCACCTCGCCATCAACTCAGCACAGTTCGGGAATAAAGCCCAGAGATCGAAGCATCTCACACCCAGCATGGTTCGGGAATAAATCCCAAGGGTCGAAGCACCTCGCCATCAACTCAGCACAGTTCAGGAATAAAGCCTAGAGATCGAAGCATCTCACACCCAGCATGGTTCGGGAATGAAGCCATGGGTCAAAGCACCTCGCCATCAACTCAACTCAGTTCGGGAAGAAATCCCAGAGATCGAAGCATCTCACACCCAGCATGGTTCAAGAATAAAGGACAGGGGTCGAAGCACCTCGCCATCAACTCAGCACAGTTCGGGAATAAAGCCCAAAGATCGAAGCTTCTCACACCCAACATGGTTCGAGAATAAATTCGAGGGGTCGAAGCACCTCGCCATCATCTCAGCACAGTTCGGGAATAAAGCCCAGAGATCGAAGCATCTCACAC
This sequence comes from Zanthoxylum bungeanum, assembly GCA_019454045.1. Lineage (NCBI taxonomy): Eukaryota > Viridiplantae > Streptophyta > Magnoliopsida > Sapindales > Rutaceae > Zanthoxylum > Zanthoxylum bungeanum. Next base: position 4,651 of record SKCR01051391.1, read on the forward strand.
CCAATATGGTTCAGGAATAAAGCCCATGGTCGAAGCACATCGCCATCAACTCAGCACAATTCAGGAATAAAGCCCAGAGATCAAAGCATCTCACACCCAGTATGGTTCGGGAATGAAGCCCAGTGGTCGAAGCACCTCGCCATCGACTCAACTCAGTTCGAGAAGAAATCCCAGAGATCGAAGTATCTCACATCCAGTATGGTTCAGGAAAGAAGCCCAGGGGTCGAAGCACCTCGCCATCAACTCAGAAAAGTTCGGGAATAAAGCCCAGAGATCGAAGCATCTCACACCCAGCATGGTTCGAGAATAAAGCCCAAGGGCTGAAGCACCTCGCCATCAACTCAACTCAGTTCAGGAAGAAATCCCAGAGATCGAAGCATCTCACACCCAGTATGGTTTGGGAATAAAGCCCAGTGGTCGAAGCACCTCGCCATCAACTCAGCAGAGTTCGGGAATAAAGCCCAGAGATCGAAGCTTCTCACACCCAGCATAGTTCGAGAAAAAAAACCATGGGTCGAATCACATCGCCATCAACTCAGCACAGTTCGAGAATAAAGCCTAGAGATCGAAGCATCTCACACCTAGCATGGTTCGGGAATGAAGCCGAGGGGTCGAAGCACCTCGCCGTCAACTCAGCACAGTGCGGGAATTAAGCCCATAGATCGAAGCATCTCACACCCAGCATGGTTCGGGAATAAAGCCCAGAGGTCGAAGCACTTCACCATCAACTTAGCACAGTTCGGGAATAAAGCCTAGTGATCGAAGCATCTCACACACAGCATAGTTTGGGAATAAAGCCCGGGGGTCGAAGCACCTCGCCATCAACTCAACTTAGTTCAGGAATAAATCCCAATGATCAAAGCATCTCACACCCAGCATGGTTCAGGAATGAAGTCCAGGGGTCGAAGCACCTCGCCATCAACTCAACTCAGTTCGGGAATAAATCCTAGAGATTGAAGCATCTCGCAAGGATGAATCCTAGGGGTCGAAGCACCTCGCCATCAAATCAACTCAGTTCGGGAATAAATCCCAAAGATCGAAGCATCTCCCAAAAGCAGCGAAACAACAGGTAAGGATGGCAAAGGCCGACGAACCAGGTAAGTAAAAATACATGCATGACTTTGATAGGGTTGTCACTGTCACACACTGCACAAGTCCCATCAAAGTGGGGGCGACAATAGACATTGTATTTATGTATGAGCCCGATGATGAGCCTCGTATGGAGGCACTACCTGAAAAGTTGCGGATGTTGCGAAAAACGAATGCCGGAAGGAAAGAAAACCCCCAAAATTAGCCCATCATCGGATTCAGACTCACTATCCAGCCTCGGATTCGCTCAGCCGTTGTTTCAAACCTTAACCTCGGACAAACCCCAAACACCTACAACCGGCCCATTACCCTATAACCCATACAATCGGCCAATGACCCCATGAAATCCATCCACACGCCCAAGGCCCATTCAAACCTCATATGCACGCCCAAACCTTTCCAAATAGATAAAGTCTCATGAATTCCACATGCTAAAATCCCCTCATCAACACCTTCCAATTTAGTGAGATTTTAGGGATCCCAACCAATTTAACAAGATTTGGGATATTCACATCACCAAATATATGAGATTGCATCCAAAAATAATATATTCCCCAAATCAATGTGATTTATTTCCCTATTTGGAGATCCTTTCAAAATATTATAAAAGGGACACCAAATCATCACAAACGGAGGCTCTTTTTTCTTACCTTGGATGTGAAACACACAAAGAGAAACCCAAGGTTGGACGGCAAATACAAAACAAAAAAACCCTCTTCTTCTTCTTCTTTGGGCGTGAACCATCACAAAAAAATAAGAAAACCCTAGGCTTCTATTCTTCTTCTTCTAAGACCTTACACGGTAAACAACACACAAAAAAACCCTAATACCGAGAGAAAGAAGAGAGCACCATCGAACAAAAAAACAACAAACGAGAAAGAAAAACAAAAAAAACAACCAAGGCCGAGAAAGAAAAAACCAGAAAAAATCAACAAAGTGACCGAGAAAATAGAAGAAAAAAACAAAGAAACCAGAAGAAAAACACCCCCCAAAACCGAAACAACATCACCCAAAACAGCAGCCAAAACATCACAAAAAACAGCAAAAACATAAGCCCAAAAACAACAAAAACAGTAGCCAAAAATAGCAAAAACAACAGCAAAAAAATAGCAAAAATAACAGCAAAAAATAAACAAAACAACAGTCAAAAATAGCAAAAATAACATCCCAAAAATAGAAAAAATAGCAGCCAAAAATAACCAAAACATCAGCCAAAAATAACAAAAACAGCAGCCCAATAACAACCAAAATAGCAGCCTAAAAACAGCAAACAACAGCCAAAAACAATGAGTAGAAACCAAAACAGCAAGCCAAAAAAACAGCGACCAGAAAATAGCAAACAACGAACCAGAATCAGCGAACCAGTAATCCTTCCGGCGACGGCCTAACGCACTTCCGAGAAAACAACTTAAAAGGTAAGACCTGATGACACCCTTTACCATATTTATTTTATAGTTCTGGACGCTGCATGTCTGGCTGGACGTGAAATACGTCCAGCCATGTATGCAAAGTCATACATTAAATACGGCCAAATTTCTGGTCACATTTTTCTTTCTTTGGCATTCCGTTATTTATCTTTTTATTTATTTATTCACTTTCATCGTTATTTTATTATTTCACATTTATTTTGCTATTCAATTTTTTGTCTATTTACTTTTATTGCTATTTTATTATTAACCCCCCTTTTTATTTACTATTTACTTATTGACGCTTTTCCCGCTTTTGATTGATTTTCTTATTACATCTCGTACTTCTTAATTTAATATGCTTTTAGAATCGTGTTATTGTGCTTATTATTTTCTTGGGTATGTTATTATATTTTTTTATTTGCTTTTATGTATGAACTGCATTAAGACTTGGCTATACCATTGTGTGAACCCGTCCATTATACTGGCATAAATAAGGGACCATTCCGAACCCAACAGTTTGAGGTCTTCCCTTGCGAGGGGTGAGTGCAGCCTTAAATCTTTTCCCAGTTCACACTGGGTGGCGACTCCTTTATTCTCCGGTTTAGTCCCCCGCGGGCTACTCCGTACTCTCTATGGGCTGCTAGCCCAACAATATCGTGGTCGCCGAGCGTCATAGGTATAGCGGTAAACCCCGCTTCGCTCCTACAGATAGCAAAATGAACACATGGGAAGTATATGAAAAAAAAACTCACAGTTATGCAATATGTAATGACATGAAACGCACACATGCACACACAATAAAAAAAAATATGTCAAAAAAATAATCGACTCAAAACAACACTTCAAGCAAGTACAATAATACTCAGTCAGTGCTCAGTTATTTATAACATGAAATGATATGCACCAGTTGTTGCATGCTATTAAATTCTCTCCTTAAATATGATCTCTTAAATAATCTCTTTCGAGTGAAGGATTTTTCCCTTACCTTTTGAATATGGTCCATTGGCTCTTTTGCATTAAGACTAATTTAAACTGTTTTATTATTTTTGTTATTATTATTATTATTATTATTATTATTATTATTATTATTATTATTATTATTATTATTATTATTATTATTATTATTATTATTATTATTTACTATTACAAGAGGATAGCATAATGTCAATTACTCAAATGTCACACTATTATGTGATCTAAGTATGACAGAGATTAGACTGCCAGTCCAAAAACTCTTATATGTGACCAAGCCTCCAAATAAAAATATGTATGTGAAACGCAAGTACAAGATATACCAAGGGTTTTTATCACACACACTCATGCACATAGAGCATCAAGAAAAATAAAAACATATTATACATGCATAACCATACATCTTACATTCCAGGATCACATGCAATAAATTTTTCATGCTCTATCAAGTCATAAAATATTTTTGGTCTTTTTCTTTTTATATATATTTTTTCTTTTTTTCCTTTTATCAAAAAATAATAAAAGACACAACATGGCTTGTCATTATCCAATGGTACGTGGAGTTATATTCCCGAGTGCAGATCATACTACCGTCCATTAAGAATCGGCTATGAAATTTATGTCTGGATTTCCATCCTATATGCCAATGAACATATAACCAAAACAAAACAAACACACACCATATGCAGTGAAAATAAAAACATGCAGTCGTATAAAAATAGAAAACACACGTGCACACATATGCAATAGGGAAAATGAATTAAACAACTAAGAAGAAGTACACTGAAGCGCATTCTCATCATGTCTTTTAGGATCAAGGCATTTAGAAGTTGATGGGAAGTCATCTTGCTTCCTCACCCAAACCTTCTTAGGAATCTCCTTTACTTGAGAACTCCTAGTTAGTAGTGCAAGTTTCTCACTATTGAGTTAAGTCTGTTTAGCAAGTACAAAAACTTGAAAATCTAGATTTGAAGTACCAAACCTAGTCGAAACACTCTTGGACATTTTCTTTTATTTGTGCAACATGAAGTATTTTGGCCTAATATGTTCTGACTTGCCACAGTGATGGCAAACAGGCACAAACAGCGAATGAGAGTGAGGTTTACCCGCCACACCTCTATATTGAGGTTGGGACATAGGACGAGGAACAACAAGAGAGATATGCTCATCAAGGGGTTTATTTCCTAAGTCAAAGTGAGGAGTTAGTTTAACATGTCCAGATTTGGACTGAGCTGTGACAAATACAGTTTTAGAAGTTGACGATGTTGGAGTTGGTGCTTGGATTGTCAATCCGAATAATGTATTACACATTATATTTTATTATTTATTAATAAAATATCTAAATTTTCATTTCAACATTTACTAATGGTAATGTCATTATGCATATTAGACTGACATTGATATTAGAATAGTTAGGTAATAATACTGGAAACTGGGTGTTTCGACATTGAGATAGTATTACTATCATAAACTATTCTTAAAATAAATATTCATAGTCATTGGTTTTGGAATACGGTCGAATTCCTATAACCTAGAAGACTAGCACATGTCGTATATTGTAATTGGAGTTCCAATGGTTTAACCCGATGTACCATAAGCAATGGAAGCTTATATAGACATGTGGGTATTCGTTGGAGCGAATATGTCAGAGACCTTTCATGATCTGGCCTCTAGATGTTCGTTGGGTGTGGACCAATGCACTCGTTAATCAAGTACGTATCAAGATAGGATTCGTCGGCCCATATGTATACCATAAGGGGTTTAAGTATCTATGTGAGTAAGTCACGATTATTAAGTCTTTGGCCAAAGTCAATCACCTAGGTGGATCGTATATATCATAAATGGTTTCTGATTAGTTGTAAAGAATCGTGTACATGTCAACATGAGATGTGCGTCTTGGAAACTTGACGGTGTAATCTATGTTTCCTAAGCACAACTCGGATAGCCTACGAATGATGGATTGTTAAACATATGTGATGACCTCGACTTGCATAGTTCAGAAAGGTCGTTCGTGTTCTTCGCGAATTCGGAGATGGCCGAATTACATACATATAAGCTAGGCTTATATGACGAGCGAGTCTCGACTTAGAGAGTCCCACAATATGAAGTGTACTCGTTGAGCACTTGGATAGCCGATAATATTTGATATTATAAACTCAAATAATTAAGTGTTATTAGATAACATTAATTATTTACTTTAACCCAATTGGATTAATCCAAAATTACACAAGGACTTTGTTGTAATTTCATAAACATCTCTTTCATTGGAGGATATTTTGGTAATTATAAATATGTAATAATAGGTATATTTGTCTCGATTTAATTGGATAAAATTAAAGTGGTAGACATTTAACTAATCTATTAATTAAACTTTTTCTTAATTTAATTGGATTAAATCAAAGTAGTAGACAAATGTGATAAGTCACACCTAATTATACATATTTGGACAAATTGGATTAAGCCCACATAAAAGTTGATTAGAACTTTTATTATTAAAAATTGCCTAAGTAATGCTATAAATAGCAAGCTTGAGCGAGGTTTTAATCAAGTTTGAGCAAGTTAAAATCAAGCAAGAGTTATAGAAATTAGCTTAAGTAAAAGAAGTGTTTTGAGATGCTTTGGAAGATCTCTACAACATTTCAACAAGGAGAAAACAAGATTGGATCTTGGAGTGAAGCTTGCTAGTATTGGAATCAAGATTTGATCTTGGATTCAAGCTTGCTAACTTTGGAAGTTCTCCACAACATTTCAACAATGAGAAGAAGATTGAATCTTGAAATCAAGCTTGATATGTAAGTTTGACATTCTCCAAAAGCTATGTTTTCATTAGTGAATTATCATTAGTGAGACATATAGTGCTGAATTATGTATTGGATATATAATAAAATAGCTTGATGTTAAAATTAGACTAATTAATTGTGTATGGATGCTTTGGAAGTATAAACACAATTTGCTTGTGATTGGGTCAAATATGTCATGTTGGACATGAAACATAAAATTAGAGTTTGGAACTCTAGTTGATAGCTTCGAGCTATGACTACCATTCTAGAATCACTTGACCACATTTGAGTGACCTAGAATTATTCATGAGTCACTTCAATGTGGGATTCTAATTTTGTTTTGTATTTTGGATTCAAAATTTACAAAACTGCGTATTTAGAATAAATTTATGTTTTTATAGAAATATTTGATATTTAGAAAAATATGATTTTTATTTTATAACATGTGTTGATGTTGGTTTAAATATTAAGAATTAATTTTGGGTGTTTGGAAGTGTTTAGGGAAGGTTGGAAGGATTTATGGTTAAATACCCTATTTCTTTCAGCTCTCTTTCGAGAGAGCTGAAGGAAATCATTTCATTTGTTAACAAATAAAAAATAATGAGTTTGTATGTTGGGTACTACAATGCGCATGCGCACGCAGTGTAGCATGTTAGTGATAGTAATTTGGGTTAGGATTCGTTTATTTGTTTAATTCGATTAGCTTTAAAGTGAATACGAGTTTGAAAAATGGATTCGTTTAATAAATGGGTCAATTCGATTCAATTCGTTTATTAAACAAATACGCATTTAAGCTCATTAATTCATTAATTCATTTAGGATTCATTTTATTATTTTATTTTACTAGTTATTATTATTATTTAATTAAAATTCGAGAAATTATGGATAATTACCATAGAAAAATAATATTATCGATGTTTGGTGAGCTATTTTTAGTAAATATATTAATTGCCTATTTCATATGTATATATTATGGAGAATTAATGTAAATAAATTATGGTAAATTATGTTATTGAATAATATTATGACTAAACAAATATTCGTATTCGATTCGTTTAATAAATGAATCGAATACGAATCATGTTATTAGGATTCATTTAATAAACGAATCGAATACAAATTCATCATATTTTGATTCGATTCATTTAGGATTCACTACAAATTCGATTCGTCAATAAGTTTTGTCACCCCTATAGAGCTTGCACTATAGCGTGCATGTGCTACTCGAGCCAAATTTTGTTTCTATCCATTTTTGAATTTTCGGACTCCGATTTAGCCCCGGCGTTTTCCTATACACTTGTAATGGAATATAGTATTTCATTAAATTATTTTAAAATACACGCATGTTTGATATCCATGGGTTAGACCCACTTCCGCTATGGGGGCACCGATTCGACCCTAGGGGTCCTACATCCGCCCCAACCAAATGGTATCAGCACGGGTCTTAACCACACAACACTTGTTGCATGTTTGACATGTTTTTGAATTTATGCCTCTATAATTTTAATTTAATTATGCATAAGTCATATTGGATATGCATTGCATGTTTTAAATTAAAATTTTTATTTTGACCCAAATATATTAATGACGAGATTGTCATTAAGTCTCCAATTATTAGGTGCTTACTTTATTTTAAGTAATAGTGTTAATAATATTAGAGTATTATTGGCTGGTCCGTCTTTTCAATACAGAGATGAATGAGTTCTTACTACTTATGCTCAATACTGTCATTATTGTGATGGTATAAGTGCTCGAAACCTAGGTCGCTCCGGTAAAACATTAGATATAACATGATGAGTTGACGTGGTCACCCAATATTGTCATTATTGTGAGGCTGTACTTACGAAGCTCATTAGTGCACATTGACAAGTATAAACTTGGAACACGTCTTAATCCAATACTGTCATTATTGTGAGGATAAGAAATGGTTCAGGACCAAACTAGGAATAACATGAATGTGATTGACCTTGGAGGTCTACCTAATGAGTTTATAAAGGCCAAGACCGTCGATAGTATGAGGCTGCAGTAAATATCATGGGATCCACTTCCGCTATGGAATTTTGACGATCAAATTTCAATTTTTTTCGTTAAGGGAGATTATGGAATTACATAAAGTAGTTGGAGGGCACTAATAGATTTAAAATCCATAATCGTATTAGTGTTTTTTTTTTAAAATAAAAAAATTATGCTAGTGTTTAATTATTATTTTGTAGATGGCTGCCACAAATCTATTGGCGCGAATTTTAGATTCTAATAAATTGAAGAAAACCGAGAACTATTTTGAATGGGAAATGAACATCGACCATGTCTTGGAGTTCGATAAGTTGAGCTATGTGACGATCAATCCATTGCCTATTGAAATCGATCTTGATTCCACTCTTGAAAAGCAAGAAACTTTTGAAAAATAGAAAGATGATAACCTAAGGGTGAAATCCTATATTTTAGAATCGATGGTTCCATATTTGCTCAGATAGTACATAGAGGTACTGGATGCTTGGAGCGTTATGAAAACACTCATGGAGTTGTTCGAAGAAAATCAAGAAATAGATATACATCGGAGGTCTAAGGAATTATTTGATGCTATGCTCAAGGATGGAGGGGCGGTCAGCATTTCTGTTTTGAACATGATCAACCAGATCCGATATTTGGAATGACAGGACATTGTGATTGATGAACAGTTAGGCCAAAATTTGATTATGTCTTCATTGTCTGGTACTTATGCTGGTTTTGTATTAAACTTTCATATGCATTGGATGCAAGCCAATTATGAAGAACTTCATAACATGTTACGCACAGCGAAGCATGATTTGAAGAAAGAAAATCCCACTTTGTACCTCTATGGTGGAGAAAGCTCTTCAAAGACTTCTAAGAAGTCAAAAAAATCAAAATGGGAAATAAGAAGATATCAAAGAAAAACTCCAAGAAATGCAAAGCTGCAAGACCGCATGTAGCTCGTGATGAATGTCTACACTGTAAGAAATCTAGACACTGGAAGAAAGATTGTCCAGAGCTGAAAAGAAAGGCAGGATCCTTAAGTACGCTTTGTATTTTTCGTATTATTAACATCTCATTAGCCTTAGATGTAAATAATAGATGGGTGTTAGACACCACAGTCCCACTTATATTTGCAACTCTATACAGGTCATGAGGGATAAAAGAAGGTTGAACAAATGGGAGATCCAGTTTAGAGTTGGGAATAGCAAAACATTGGATGTCAAAGCCATAGGAACGATTGTTATAGATCTTCATAATGAATGTAAATTAATTTTACATGACTGTTATTATGTACCATCTCTTATCAGATTAATAACAAATAATATCATTACTGATATTGGATAAAGAGGGATATAAAATAAATATTAAAGATAATGATTTATGTTTATATAATAAAGATAATTATTTGATATGTGAATGTTCTTTATCTAACGGTCACTATGTTTTGGAAACATATATAGATGTCTTTAATGTAGAGGAAAATACAAATAAAAGACCTGAATTAAATAATACTAAATTATGACATATGAGATTGGGCCACATAGATTTAGACGTCTATCAAAATTGGTTAAGGATGGTTTGATTGAAGATCGTACCTTAGATCCTTATCTGATTTGTGAGTCATGTATCCAAGGGAAAATGACAAAGGCCACATTTCTTGGTGTTGGATACCGTATTGAAGATTTATTGGAACTAATACACAGTGATGTGTGTGGTCCATTAAATCATGTCATTCATGATGGTTCAACATACTTTGTGACTTTCATAGATGATAAGTCAATATATGGATATGTCTATTTGATGAGACATAAATCGGAAATATTTCAAAATTTCAAAATTTTCTGAAACAAAGTAGAAAAAAATCAGAAAATTCATCAAGTGCAGGTAGTGAATTCATAAGCGACGAATCCAAAAGTTATTTAAGGTAAAAAACGATTCTTGCTCAATATTGCCCACCAGGAACTCCTCAATACAATGGTATGTCTGAGAGAAGAAATCGTACTTTATTGGATATGATATGTTCCCTGATTAGCTATGCAGATCTTCTATATTGCCTTTGGGGCTATGCTTTAATTACTACTGCCCATATACTTAATAGGGTTGCATCGAAAGCTGTTTCTATGACCCGTATCAGATATGGATCAGTAAAAATCCAAGTCTTAGATATTTAAAGATTTAGATTTGTCCTGCATACGTTAGAGTTGCGCAGCGGGATAAACTAGCTCACATATGGTATAAATATAGGTTCGTTGGATATCCTGAAAATTCTTTGGAATATCAATTCTATGATTCTGAGCAACGAAATATAATTATTACTCATTTTTCCAATTTTCTTGAAAATTAATTTTTGAGATAAAGTGATAATTGTAGAAAGATTAAACTTGATGAGTTTGATCCCAACATTAAGGAACCTGATATGGAACCAGAGATCTAATTAGGTGAAGGATCTACAACACATATTCTACGTAAGTCGAATAGAATATCAAGGCCTCCTGAGAGACTGTTTTTAATGTCTGATGTGAGCTTTGATGTTCTTCTCTTGGAGGAAACGAATCTGACTACGTATAAAGAAGCAATATTGGATATCGATTCGGGAAAATGACAGGAAGCCATGAGGTCCGAGATGGATTCTATGCATGACAATCAAGTCTGGTACTTTGTTGAACTTCCTGAATGAGTTAAACCTATTGGTTGTAAATGGGTTTATAAAAAGAAGCGAGGGCTCAATGGAAAGGTGGATACATTTAAGGCCCAACTGATGGCGAAAGGTTACACTCGACGTCTTGGAATTGACTATGAGGAAACTTTTTCACCAGTAGCCATGCGAAAATCCATTAGGATTCTTTTAGCCATTGATGCATATCACGACTATGAGATATAGTAGATGGATGTGAAAATCACTTTCCTAAATGGATTCGTCGAGGAGGATATCTATATGGAACAACCAGAGGGTTTTTTATCCAGTGAGATTTCAAACTTGGTTTGTAAGCTCTAGAAGTCTACTTATGGACTTAAACATGCATCTCGAAGCTGAAATCATCGTTTTGATGAGATAATTAGATTATTTGGATTCATCAAGAACGAGGAAGAACCATGTGTTTATAAGAAAATTTGTGGGAGCATGATAATATTCCTTGTTTTATATGTAGACGATATATTTATCATGGGAATGATATAGGATTGATGCAAAGTGTGAAAGCCTACATTTACAAGAACTTCTCCATGAAAGACATTGGTGAAGCTTCCTATATACTGGGTATTAAGCTCTAGCAGGATATAGTTAGGAAGCTTATAAGGTTGTCGCAATCCACGTACATAGATAAGATGTTTGAAATGTATAGGTTTACCAACTGCAAGGCAGTAAATGTGCCTTTCCGATACGACATACATCAGCATGACGTAAGCAATGATGCGTTTTCAATGATGAGTGTCAGAAGCATGTGATGGTGACACATGTCCGGCGCACGTTAGCAGATTTGTTGTGATGTTGACATGTGGCAAGCGCATGTTAGTAAAGGCGCATGATAGCAAAACTTCTCTGATTGTGACACGTGTACAACGCATGTTTGCAGTCTCCGGTGCATGTTAGCAGACGACACATTTTATCATGGCGTATTTTAGCAAATGGTTTATTTTAGCAAATGACGTATTTTAGCAGGAAATTTACATTTTTGCCCCTTTTGTCCGTTTTCCGCTGTTTTGGCCCCGAATTGCGTCCAGAGAGTCCTGTTATTTTATTTATCTACAAAATAACACAAAACACATCAAAATATTCACAAAACTCAAGAAACTATACAAAATATTAAGTTAAAGGGACGGTAAATATTGATATATTTACCGCTTATCACACCCTCAAACCTAACATTTTGCTAGTCCTCGAGCAAAACAACAAAATAAAATAACATAAACATCTTTAAAATAAAATAAAATTAAACTAAGCCACTTTCGTAGGGATAACGGCTGCATTTAGCATATGCAACAAGCCTTTAAACCCCTAAGTGTCCCTAGTGGATAATTTGTAGTCTCGTGAGGGCTTACAGCAACGATACACACAAACGTCAATATAAAACTATTGCACACAAAAGCAAAAAGACAAGAGAAAAGAGAATAAACAAGTTAGTGACTAAACAAGTGAAACTTCTTATCCAAGTTAGTAGTTGTTTTCTTTCTTTCTAAATTACCGAATAAGTAAATTTTCCGATTATTTTTATCATTCTCCATATACACAACCAAAAAAGTATTAGTCAAGTCATTATGCCCACAATATTCATAAGTGTAGTTGAAAAATGAGTAATATTTTTGTACTAAAGTTATATCAGACTTCACACCTTTTTTAGCAATGGAATATTTTTTTCTGATTTTTTTCATAAAATAAATAAAGCAACATCTTCAATCCATGTAGCGAGCTTTGGGCCAGTGACTCCCAAACCAGTTGGCTTTAGGGCACTAGGTGTTAAGACACTCTTACGAACTTAATTACTCGGATTTCAGATATCTCTTTTTATTTTTATAACATCTTTTATCCATGTAGCGAGCTTTGGGCCAGTGACTCCCAAACCAGTTGGCTTTAAGGCACTAGGTGTTAAAACACCCCTACAGACTTAATTACTCGGATCTCAGACATTTTTTTTATTTCATCGCTTTTTTTTAGATGTTTCCTCCAATTAAACTAGAGCACTGAATATTACAACTTTTCAATTACAACTCATGTTTGTATGTTACAATTCATGTTGATAATACCTGTCAACTGAGCATATGAAGATCCATTTTAGTCAGTTTTATGGAGAATTCACAAATTAAATAATTCAAAAGGAAATAAACAAAAATTAACTTGTTACGAAATAAGTTGAGATACGTCTCAGGAGTGGAAATTCCTTACACAATTTCACCTGGTTAGTCAAATTAAAAACACAAAAATAAAATATATATATATATATATATATATATATTTTTTTAATTTTTTTTAATTTTTATTAAAATTTTTGACTAAAAAAACAACACAATAAAAATAAGATACTAGTCAACTATTCCGTTATCTCAAACCTAAATGAGACATTGTCCCCAATTTCTTAAAAAATAGAAGAAGAGTTTAGAAAATAGTACTTGGTTAGCTGAAATTCTACATTTAAAAATGAAATTAAAGGTTAAGATCCAGATTTATTCGACGTTTTTTACCACGATCATTATCGGACCAGTTTATCTTGGAAATGGTATGGTCAATTTGTGGTTCAAAGGCTAAGATTTGGTCAATTAAATCTTGGGCAGTTCTGGCAGTGAAGATGAGTTCTTTTACTGGTTTTGATACGAACTCATTTCTCCAGGCATCATCGAGAAACACACAAAGAAAATTATAAAATCCATCAGCATTAAATAGTCCAATCGGTTTCTGGTGTATGTTCAAGTTCACCCAAGATAGTACTGTAAAAATTTCCTCCATCGTGCCGAAGCCACCTGACAAAGCAATAAAAGCATCAACACGGTTAATCATTTCCACCATTTGTGCAGATATACCTGGCACGATTAGTTCCTCTCCGTTTGATGGTCCTATAAGATTCGCCTCCGCCAAGGGTTTTGGGATGATTCCCCAGACTTGAATGCCTCCTTCATGTACACATCTTGAAACAATCAACATTAGTCCAAGATTGCCACCGCCATATACTAAGTATATATTCCTTTCAGCTATGACTCTACCCAATTCAAGTGATGCCGCTACGAATTATGGTTTAGAACCAACACTAGTACCGTAAAACACACAAATATTTACAACTCGTCTTCTTGAAGTGGCTTCCATTTTTTGTTCATTTCTCAAATCTGGATGCCTTCAAAGTGCAATGATGAGTTGAATTTATAACACCTGAAAAAGGGTGAGTAATAATAGCACTAGTACCTACCAGATGACAATTATTAGTTAAACAGTAAAATATATCGTGAAAGTCAAAAAGTCTGGATCCTGTCGGAGAAAATAAAAGAAAATAACAAAACAAATCACAATTATTATTTAAAGACAAAGAATATAATATGTATATACAGAAATGGCTTGATTGACATCTATGCGTCAGGGACAAGCTTCCAATCCAATTTTCTTATAAATTGGCAAACAGAGTCTTTTAAAGTCAGATTCCCAAGACTTAATTATTGTCTTTCTTTTCGGAATTGTGTATATAACATGTGAATTGCGTGATGCACATATCCACTAGGATGCGTCTCAAGAGTCAATGATATGTCATCCAAAGACTCCTTACTCAAGCCATCCCTAATGAATTTAATTTTATCTTCACGGTTATCAGACACCATTCCTAAAGAACGACAACGAGTATTACATGCCATGCGAGCACATTTATAGCAAATACCCATTCTTTTAGCTCTTCTCTTTTTAGCATAGGTGCTTCTTCCTAAACCAGGCAGATATGAAATAAAAGAGTCAGAAGACTCACCTGCCAATCGGACTCGTGCATCAATAATCCAACGAATGTCATTAGGAATGCCTTTGGTCATCAGCAGTCTCATTCGTTCCAAGCGAGCTTTGTAGACTTTCATCAGAGAGTTTTGAGAGAGAGAAGGAATTTCCTTGTGAAGATTTGTGAGAACTTCTTCCATCATGAAATGTGACTTTACCTGTAAAAATTAAACACACCAAATATGAATATATACATAAATAGCATGGGTTGCCTCCTTGTTATCGTTAAGTTTAACGTCGTCAGCTAGACATGGCTGCCCAAACGTTAGGCTGGATCTGAAAGTCTGACATTTTCTTTTTGTCGCTCAAATGATTCTCCCAGTAGTGCTTGACACGCTTACTTTAAACTTGAATATTTCATTAGAATTGGGATCATATAACTCAACGGTTCTATCTGGAAAAACTTGAGTGATTAAGAATGGACCTAACCACCATGATTTTAACATTCCAGGGAAAAATTTCAACCTTGATTTGTTGAACAATACTCGCTGCCCTGGTTCCAATTGTATGCGCACTAACTTATCATCGTGTCTCTTCTTGGCCTTTTCTTTGTACAGTTTGGCATTATTGAAAGGATGTATGTGGAATTCCTCCAATTCGTTGAGTTGGTAGAGTATTTTCTCTTCAGTTGCTTGTAGTTCAAGATTTAACTTGTTCAGTGTGCAATACACTTTATCTTCACGCAGTTGACATAATTTAAGTTTATCGTTTGAATTTTGCTTTTTATTTGGGTTCTGGATGGTACTATCTCTCACATCAAGTCTAAAACATTCCTCATTCTTTTCATCATTCGGGAATTCAATGGCTTTGAAAATTTTGAATTTTACTTCTCGATCATGTACCCCCATGGTTAGTTCACCTTTTTGTACATCAATAATGGTTCGACCAGTAGCCAATAATGGTCTCCCGATGATGATGGGCATATCTTCGTCTTCCTTCATGTCAAGGATAATAAAGTCCGTTGGGAGAATGAGTTTGTCGACTTTGACCAACACATCTTCAACTACACCTCTCGGAGAATGACTTTGTCCCATTTGATTCTCTATTGCTTTAATAGAAGTTGAATGGCTTTGATTCAATGCTACTTGATTTTGAACCATAGCTGCTAAGGCATCATATTTTGCTTCTTGCTTTTTCAACTGGGCCAGCACTTCTGTTATTCCTGGTTCTTTTTAATAATTATGGCCTTTATTTTGCTGTTGGAATCCTGGTGGTGGATTGTTCATTTGTCCTGAATTGTTGTTCCATGAAAAATTGGGATGATTCCTCCACACTGGGTTGTAGGTGTTGGAATATGGATTGTTCTCCAGTCTGTTGAAATTGTTGACATAATTCACCGTCTCTTCATTTTGGTGGTATGATTCTGTCTCTGGTGCTCCTCCATATGGTGAACTTGTGGATCCAATATTGCCTTGCATGCTAAGAGTTTCCATGAATTTGCATATCTGATCCAGCTTGGCATTCACTGTTGTGTTAGCTCCAACTTCATAAATTCATGCGATTCGTTGGATCATGCTCATTTCTGTTAGCCACAAAGAATTGTTGTTGACCATTTCTTCAATTAAGTCTCAGGCCTGATCTTCTCCTTTTTCCATTAAAGCTCCTCCAGCAGCAGCATCAATTGTGGTTCTCATTAATCCAGAAAGTCCATTGTAGAAGGTTTGGACTTGTAGCCACTTTTCAATCTCATGGTGAGGACATTTCCGGAGCACTTCCTTGTATCTTTCCCAAGCTTCACAAAGAGATTCTGAGTCATGTTGTACAAATGATGTAATTTCATTCCTCAATTTTTCAGTTCTGGCTGGTGGAAAGTACTTTACAAGGAATTTGGTGGCTAGAGTGTTCCAAGTTGTGATAGAACCTGCTAGTAGTGAATGTATCCAAGCCTTAGCTTTGTCTTTCAAAGAATATGGGAAAACACGCAGTCACATTGCTTCTTCTGTCGCTCGATTGTAATTGAATGTGCCTCAAACTTCCAGGAAGTTGCTGATGTGGGCATTAGGATCTTTAGTTGCATTCCCTCCAAACTGAACTGACTGCTGTATCATCTGAATGCATGTTTTGATGTCACACGCATTTGCTGGTAAGAGAGGAAGTACAATAAAGAAAATGAAGTCGTCAACCACCAGAATAGTTATGTCTCGAATGGGAATTGGTGGTGCAACTTCTAAAGGTTCAGGTTCCATGTTGATTAGTGCTTCTTGACCTTCTTGCCTTTACCTTCTCAACTATCTGATGGTTCTTTCAATTTCTGGGTCTAGCGGTCGGATTTCAAAGCTTCTTGTTCTTCTCATTTAGTGTGTGAGAACCTGAAACACAAGAAAACAAAATCAATAAGTAAAAAGAAATTAGATACAAGAAATGATATCTAACCTAAAAACTAATAGGGAAAGATAAATACGTCGCCGGTAACGGCGCCAAAAACTTGACCGACATAATCACACACGTATAACGCAAGCGCACGTATCACTCAAGTAGTATAAAAAGTATCGATCCCACGAGGACTTAATACCTAAGCTATTAATTTATGAAGCCAAATATTTACGAGTATCTAATAGATTGGTTGTTGATTGGATGATGATTTTAAACTAAAACAAGTAAATATAATAGTACGAAAGTGAATTAAAGGTAAAATCAATATTATTAAACTATCTAGGGTTGTGAATCCTTCCAATATCTTTTAAAGATAAAGTGGTTATCTCATAATTATGCAATATATTGGTTTACTAACCTGGAACGCGAAATTATGCAAAAGCCTCTGTCGATGGTCAGATGCAAATATCCAATGTAACCCAATTAATCATATGTTTATGTTAACCAAGTTACCTGAATTCATTAAGATTAAGTTCCAATTGTGGTTACCCCCGTCCGACAGGTATATGTCTATCATGTAAGGAAATCTATTAAAGGGTTATCTATCCTCAAGGAAGATCGTGGGCTGTTAAGTCTAAGGCCGAAACCTAAAATTCCTTTGTCAAGTTTATTTTAAGTTTACCACATCAATCTTATTAATGGCCAGCTAACAAGAAGCATTAAGCTTAATACTTAATAAATAAATCTTTATATTACCCAAACTATAAAATAACCCCTTATAAACCAGTGATAATGGAATTCATCAAAACCCCAGATAACGGGTTTAGTTACGACACATATCTAAGGCTATTAAAAGCTTAAATAAATTAAATGACATAAAGTAAATGCTGAAAATTAAAAACGTAAATAAAACAATAAAGAAAATGATGGGGGTTAGATGATCCACTTTTATTACTTCTATTTAGATATCTCTCTCATTATAATATATTAACTTTACGTGATAGTTACCAACCGACCATATAGGCGGTATCCTGATTAAGTCAAATTTAAGATTAATTCCAACTGACCATAAAGGCGGTATCCAATTTAGTTAGGTTAAAACCAATTTTAAGATTAAGTTCAACCGACCATAAAGGCGGTATCCCATTAAGTCAGGTTTGAAATAGTTTATATATTATAATTAAGGGAGATTAATCTAAATATTAGTAATAAAAGCTTAACATTTATCCCCAGCAGAAGGGAGTTTACCTCCTCATGCTAAAAATAAAATAAAGACAAAAAAGTAAAGAAAAGAAAATACTATTGCGTAAAGTAAATAAAATTAAATACAAAAAGCTGTAAACAAACAAGATACAATCTTCTTAGTATTATTAAGGAATTCCTTAGAAGAAAGTATGAATTTACAAATGAAATTTGGCCTCAATTTATAGGGAAATTTTGTGCCTTCGCGTCGCGACGCGTGTAACATTGCGCGTCGCGATGCACCGTTGATGTTGGACGCATGGCACGGGCTTCACGGAGATGGTGACATGTGGCGTCGGTAGAATTATTAACTGAATTATTGGCTTGGCGTCGCGACACGTAAAAGTGTGTGCGTCGCGACGCTGATGTCAGCATAACGTAAGCAATGATGCGTTTTCAATGATGAGTGTCGGTAGCATGTGATGGTGACATGTGTCCGACGCACGTTAGCAGATTTACTGTGATGTTGACACGTGGCAAGTGCATGTTAGCAAATGTGCATGATAGCAAAACTTCTCTAACTGTGACACGTGTCCGGCGCACGTTAGCAGAAGGCGCATTTTAGCACGGCGTATTTTAGCAAACGGCGTATTTTAATAAACAACGCATTTTAGCAGGAAATTTACATTTTTACCCTTTTTTTATCTATTTTCCGCTGTTGTGGCCCCGAATTGCCTCCAGAGCGTCATGTTATTTTATTTATCTACAAAATAACACAAAACACATCAAAATATTCATAAAACTCAAGAAACTATACAAAATATTAAGTTAAAGGGACGATAAATATTGATATATTTACCGCTTATCAGTCGCGATGCGAAGACGAGAATTTCCCTAAATCGGTTTTAAACCATCCTAGTTCCACCCCTAGCGTGTTAGAGAGTTTTAAGGTGCAATGACAGTTGGAGAGAATACTAAGTATGCATTGGCAGAAGTGCATAACAACAAGGATTCTCAGTATTGGAATGAAATCAAAGATCCATTATGTTTTAGTTTACGTAATCTATACGGAGTACCCAGCCCTAGTCTAAGTTGACCAAACCACCACGGGTTTGGGACGACCTTAGCCACGAGTATGGGTAGGATAATACAAAAGTTTACTATAATATGGAAACAATAAAGAGGGGGTATCCTAGCATGCAACCAGGTATAGAAAATGAGTTGGTGTGAAGGAAGAGCAACCAGATTTACAGTAACAAGGAAAGCAAAGTTCAAAAAGAGTATGAACTTTAGTCAGGACCAAATCGCCAGCGTCAATGTTAATTGCAAGGAATATGGTTTAAGAACTAAGGTGCATGCATTTAAGCCTGAATCTTTAGCCAATTAAGGAGGACCATTAGGAGACTACCCAGAAGCAACATTTTAAGTACAAGCATCATCAGTAGACAATATCAGTAAGCTAGGAAGCCCTAGGCCCCCGTTGATAAGCAGAGATATTGGAACTTGAAGAGAGAAGCTCATAAGTAGTTGGAGATTGGTAAGGAGAATATAGAGAGTTAAGTAGCTGATATATGAGAAAGAATATTAAGATCAAGTTGAACAAATGGAGCTAAAGAAGTATCGAGTACAAGCATTGTTAATAATGACAATGATCACTCCTGTAAACTTATTGATTCCGGAAAGGAAACATGGGAAGCCTAACCATGGAGACACCAATATTTCTAGTGAGAGTCAAATGTACCAGCTAAGAAGAACCTGATCGAGTCAAATAATTGTTGAGCACAACTAGAGGTCCATAAATGAGGTAGTCAATGATACTCGACGAAGATCTTATGAAACGAGAATGAGTTAGTACCTCTCAGATAAATTAGTGTAAGAGTTCACACAGACAAATTAGTGTACAGCTCTAGTTATGACTTCTAAGTCATGGCATTATAGGTTCAGCATGATCATCACATTGTCATGAGGTGTAATAATAGTACACGGAAATTCATCGAGAAGTGGTATAATATAGTGGATGAGACAAAGACGATGGGTATATAGTCAGTTTAAGCCAGTGGTTTATAAATAACCCATGAATCATGTGGTCTATGGTAAGATCTCAAGTTTAAAGAGGATTCAATGACGAATCCTATTTAAAGGGGGAGAATTTGTAATGACCGGGAATCTCAACTACTGTTATATTATGGGACGAGTGTCACATAATATAAATCATGTTTGGAAATATGTACCCTCGTGAGATGACTTTGGGATCAATCAGTAAATTCTTTGAGAATCCGATATTAGATGCTACGATGTTCCACTTCGGACAGCCCTTGGTATTTGGGCTGTAACTTTCTCATACGAACTCCGATTTATATGAATTTTATATCTTCGGAAAGCTAAGATCGAGATCGATAACTTTCGTGTTGAACTTATTTTGCCAAATTCGACCCAGAAATGAGCTAAAAATGTAGATAAAAAATTTAGATGAATAATACCTGAGGGTCATTCTAGTAAATTCCTAAAGTTTCTCCAAATTTCTACATTTTTATAATTTCAAATGGACCAAGTATAAAATGGGGATACTATTCAAGTATCCCCAAAATTCAAAAGAGAAAGAAGGAAAAAAACGTGAAGAAATAAGAAAAATAAGAAGAAAGGAAGAAGCATGAGAAGAAAGAAGAGGAAGCAATGGGAAAATACCCATTCATCAAGCAAGGAAAGAAGAAAAAACAACCATGAGGGACTTGTATGGGGATGGAAATCCAATAAAATGAGGTCAGATCATTTGACCCAAATCTTGAATTTTGAAATCTAGATAGTACGAAGTTATGATAATGATAGTAACATGTTAGGGATTGCATTTGGTGAGAAAATAAACATGAAATTTGATTGTGTTAAGAGTTGTCCAAACATTTGAGATCCTAAGTGTTGAACTTATGGATCCATGTGGTTAAAGAATTGAATTAGATTGAAGAGTGTTGGTTTAGTATGTAGTTACTTGAAATTTAAGGAATTGTTTAGTAGAAGATGTAATATGAAGTATGGAAATAAATTTGGGCATGTAGACATGAAGAAGTTGATTTTAGACCAGAATTTTGGCCTAGCGTCGCGACGTAAAACACCTCGCGTCATGATGCGTACTGGATAATTTGTGCAGATTTACTTCTGGATTGCACGCGTCGTGACGCGTATTGGAAATCAGCAACAATTGTTTCTGGAATGCTTAGCGTCACGACAGGTAAGGCCCTGCGTCGTGAAGCGAAGACTAGAATTTCCCTAAATCAGTTTTAAACCATCCCAGTTCCACCCTAGCGTGTTAGAGACCACCCTTAGGGTCTCGTATCAGTTCGCATACATAAATTACATCTTATTACATGCATGATATACCAAGTGACGATATCACGTACTTGAATTGAGAAGTTTAGCCTAGTTCTGAACTTGTCTCATGGTTTATAGTCTAACCAAGTTACCGTTTATAGACCATTGCAATAATTGCAATATCCTTCGACGAAGTGGTATAGCACCAGCCAGATTCCAATCTGTGAGTGGACCTCTTTTCTCAAACTGATTTTATTTATCGTGTTTTGAATTCAGACTTACTTTTTGAGTATATAGGGTGTTAGCCAAAATTTCATTATAGCTGTGTTTTAGATAATGAAGTTTCAGAAAGATTGGTTTTAATAGCATGATTTTTGAGATTTTTGGAGGCATGGGGGAAAAACCCACCTCATTATGTAACTTATGGAATTGACGGATAGATATGTGCACATGTAGAGGACTGGAGGGACGGCGATACGTAACGCCCCCAGATACTAGTTCAGGACTAGGGATGACATATGCCCCTAGATCTTAGTTTCAGTGTCAGACAGTAGCATAGATCTGCACTCCAGAATCTAGTTCAGGGACATGTAGTGGCATGCTTTGGGGGACGACGATACGTAATGCCCCAATATCATGGGTTTTCAAAACTGCCTCTACTTAGGCGTATGGGGGGACGGCGATATGTAACGCCCCCTTGCATCATGTTTTTCCAAAGATATACATGTTGGGGTTGGTGCTCAGAGCGCCAATCTGGACCTGTTTTTATGTCTGATTCATGAATACGAACATCCTTTTATTCCATAATATTACTTATTTATGGTTGCACCTCTTGTTCTTATATACGTATTCGATCTGATTACGATTAGATTGAAACTAAATGTGGTTTAGTGATATGTATATTATTAGACAAAGGCCCGATAATATATAATACAGTACACAGTTACAAAGTTAGTTTGTAATTGACATTGGGAAGTGTCACTGCTATATGAATATTATCAAACATAGTTCCTGGTCAAGATTTGCTAACACGGGTCGGTTAGTCAAATCCGTTGAGACCAGTACATGTCGTATATCGAGACTTGGTCCGATGGTTTATCCCAATGAACCATGAGTCTATGGAGACTCGTATAGACGTGTAGGTGTTTAGTGGATAAACCTGAACAGCTAACCGAAGATTCTTAATGGATGGTACACCAACGTCAATAAGAATCTTCTCGGGTTGAGTAGCATAGTGGTCCTTCGACTTGAGACACCACTGTGGATGTATGAGACATCCTCCACACTTAGATGGCAGTCACGTCACCGATCTATTTAGATCAGACCTCCGCCTGTTCGTTGGGTGTGGATCGATCCTCAGGATATCCAGTGTGTGTCAAGATAGGATCCGTCAGTTCTGTGTACAGAGCATAGGTAGTCCATATATTATTAGCAGTCTGTTAAATCTGTGGCCACAGTATACATCGGAAGTAAGTTCCGAGTGTTATTTAGAGATTGCTAATAGATACGTCGACGAGATAATACCTATAGAGATTTGACGTTTACATCTATATCTCTGGGATTATCTGGATACCTGTGACAGAGGGATTATACGTATGCAATGACCTCGACCTGTATGATTCAGCTAATTTATCCGTGATCGTCATAATCTACGGGTGGATAGATTATGCACATGAAATTGGATTTCGTGACGGATATACCTGAATCTAGAGAGTCTCAATAATGAAACATACTCGTAGAGCACTATGGCAACTTTTGTGAATAATAATGATTATTTACAAATCGTTTAAACGTTAAACGAAAAATACATGCGAACGGGCCGAACCGTCATTTCCTAATTAATGTGTATTTGTATTTAATATATGATATTATTAAATACACATTAATAAATAGTCAAATAAAGGTATTTGACATATATCATCAATATATGTATTTGAGATATTTAAAGTAAATATAATACATATATTTGATATATTTGTATTTAATTAATTATTTAATTATTTAATTGTTAAATGATTAATATAATTAAAATATAATATATCACCAAATGATAAAGTTAGGAAATGATTATAAGTGTAAATGTTTGACTTTATACTTAAAGGAAAAGGTTGTCAAAATGGTTTTGACTTCTTAAGATATTTGTTTTTAAATTGTTTAAAAATTGAAATATTAATTTCCTTTTCTTTTTCTCAAATTCGGCCAACACCCTTAATTAAATATAATGGTTATATTTTTGAGTTGCAATTGTTGACTTGCTTTATTCATTTAAATTGTTTGATGATTAAAGTAACAAGTTGATAAAGTAACTTTAATGAAACAAAAATAATATCTAGATATTATTTCTTCACAAAATTTCGGCCAAGGGCTAATGTTGTTGAAGTATATATTGTTTCATTTATTTTAGGGTTTCATTAACCTTTTCACTTTATCAAAACTCCATTAAAACAAGGCAAAGAAGGTAGAGAGAAAAGAAAAGAAAAACAAGGAAAAGCTTGGAATTTAGTAAGTATTTCCAACCTTCCATTAGAGAGTAATTTGTTCCTCTTGTGTGGGCAACATCTTGTGATGTTCTTGAGTTTTTCTATTGTTTATTCTTTGTACTTTTGATGGATAAAAGTTTGATGAGGGTGATATGCATGTATGATGTTGGAAGTTTATTACTAGTGTAGTAATAAGCATTCTTTTAAGGTTTTAGAACCTTATTGCCATTCTAGAGTTATTGACCCACTCTTAAATGACCTAGAATTGTTCTATAGTTGTTTCATTGTGTTGAGACTTGAAATGGATGGAAGAAACATGATTGAAGTATTGTATTTAACCAATTTGGTCCAATTTGTCCAATTTGAAGAAATTGAAAATTTAGGGTTCATGACCAATTCCAAATTTGGGGGTTTTCATTTATGTTGTGTATTTGGATGTGTATATGATGCATATAAAGTTTCATGTTGATTGGATTACATCTTGATGTGTTTTGAAGCATGAAATGACAAAGTGCACAAATTGCCATCTTTGGGAGGCATTCGGCCAAATGGATAAAATTTGGGGATTTGGTTGCTTTTGGTATTTTGATGTTTTGAACATGCTAAGTTCATCTTAGAAATGATTTATAATCATTCAAAATTGATTAGATCAATTTCGGACTAAAATGGACAAAATACCAATGTAAGGGCATTTCGGTAAATTCACTTGAATATGATTCATTTGAATTTTATTTCATAATTTGATTATTGGATAATTAAATAAATATGTTTATTTAATTAATCCGAGAAAAAATTTTGAAATCGGAAGATACGATCTTCCGCCGCTTCCGCTGCGTTACCGGATATTCCCCCCTAAAAACCCCTACAATACAGATCTCAATTTCAGAAGTATTTTCAGATTCAGTTTTCAAAAATAGTTTCCAGAGAAAAGAATTCTATAAAAAAAAAAATTATTAACTGCAGTTTTGTAAGAGACTTTCAGAAGAGATTTCCACAAAGGTTTTAGAAAGAGAATTGCTTTTAAGAAAGACAAGTTTTTAGAGAAGATTCGAATTGATTTCTAAAACATGAATTCCTTAAAGTATTTCAGTTTTTATTTTAAAAATTGTCCACTCACTTAAATCATATAAACAGTCTAACCCCCCACTCCCAGTTTTCTTGTTTTGCAGGTATTCTCGAAGGACAAGATCGGGAGGACGGATACTGATGCAGTCACTAGAGTATGGAGTCCACCAGTTCAAGTCAGAGAGAGTGAGAGTCCAGTCAGAGTCAAGTAGAAGTTATGTATTAGTCTTTGGTTATATGATAGTCATTGTAAAAGTATGTGTTATTGAGTATACAGTTATTAATGTTGAGTCTGTATGTTATGTTATTAAGCTTGGGCTACGGTCTCATACATAAGATATTTAAATAGAGAAAAGAGTATTAGTATTTGCTCATGGTTAGAGAGTCAGAGGCTCAGGGGAATAGTACGGCCTATTTCATGTCGGTAACATCTCCCGAATTGGGGATGTTACATGTACCATGAGTAAGGGAAGCTCGTTATTCGTTGGATCAAATATTGAATGACTCACAGGTGAATCCTAATAGTTGAGAGTATATACCACCGTCAATATGAATCTTTTCGAGTCGAGTAGCATATGTGATCCTTTGACTATAGGATAATATTGATTTTGTGTGTGATCATCTACACTTTGATGTCATGTATGTCAGATACTTTTCATGGTCTGGACTCTAGATGTTCGTTGGGTGTTGACTGATGCACTCGTTAATCAAGTGCGTATCAAGGTAGGATCTGTCAGCGCGCATGTGTACCATAAGGGGTTTAGGTATCCATTTGAGTAAATCACGATTCTTAAGACTTTAACCAAAGTCGATCACCTAGGGTGGATCGCATATATCAGAAATGGTTTCTGATTAGTTGTAAAGAATCGTAAACATATAGATATGAGATGTGCACCTTGGAAACTTGACGGTGTAATCTATGTTTCCTAAGCACAACTAGGATAGCCTATGACGGATGGATTATTAAACATATGTGATGATCTCGACTTGTATAGTTTAGTAAGGTCATTCGTATTCTTCGCGAATTCGGAGGTGGCCGAATTGCGTAGATATAAGCTAGGCTTATATGATGAACGTGTCTGGACTTAGAGAGTCTCACAATATGAAGTACACTCGTTGAGCACTTGGGTAGCCGATAGTATTTGATATTATAAACTAAAATAATTAAATGTTATCTGATAACATTAATTATTTACTTTGACCCAATTGGACTAATTAGATTAATCCAAAATTACACAAGGGTTTTGTTGTAATTTCATAAATACCTCTACCATTGGAGGATATTTTGATAATTACAAATATATAATAATATGTGCATTTGTCTTGATTTAATTGGATTAAATCAAAGTAGTAGACATTTAACTAATCCATTAATTAAACTTTGTTTTGATTTAATTGGATTGAATCAAAGTGGTAGACAAAGGTGATTAGTCATACCTAATTATACATATTTGGAAAATTTGATTAAGCCTATATAAAAGTTGATTAGAACTTTTATTAATTAAAAATTACCTAAGTAATGCTACAAATAGAAAGCTTGAGCAAGGTTGTAATCAAGTTTGAGAAAGCTAAAAACCAGTAAGAGTTATAGAAATTAACTTAAGTAAAAGAAGTATTTTGAGAAGTTTTGGAAGATCTCTACAAAATTTCAACCAGGAGAAAACAAGATTGGATCTTGGCCGGAAGCTTGCTAGCATTGGAATCAAGATTGGATCTTGGAGTAAAGCTTGCTAACTTTGGAAATTCTCTACAATATTTCAACAAGAAGAAGAAGATTAGATCTTGAAATTAAGCTTGCTATGTAAGTTTGATTTTCTCCAAAAGTTATGTTTTCATTAGTGAGACATATATTGCTGAATTATGTATTGAAAATATAATAACATAGCTTGATGTTAAAATTAGGCTAATTAATTATGTATAGATGTTTTGGAACTATAAACACAATTTGCTTGTGAGATGGTCAAATATGTTCATGTTGGACATGAAACATAAAATTAGAGTTTGGAACTCTAGTTGATAGCTTTGAGCTATGGCTACCATTCTAGAATCACTTGACCATCTTTGGGTGAACTAGAATTGTTCATGAGTCACTTCATTGTGAGATTCTAATTTGGTTTGTGTTTTGGATTCAAAATTTACGCAAGTGCTTATTTAGAATAAATTTATATTTTTGTAAAAATATTTGATATTTTGAAAAACATGATTTTTGTTGATAACATGTGTTGATGTTGGTTTTGATATTAAAAATTAATTTTTGGTATTTGGAAGTGTTTAGGGAAGATTGGAAGGATTTAGGGTTAAATACCTTATTTCTTTCAGCTCTCTGGAAAGAGAGCTGAAGGAAATCATTTCATTTGTTAACAAATAAATAAAAACAAAAAATAAATGAGTTTGTGTGCAAGGCGCTACAATGTGGGCGTGAGTTCACACGCGCGTCAAATTTTTTGTTTCTATCCATTTTTGAGTTTCCGAACTCCGATTCAGCCTTGATATTTTCCTATACATTGGTAATGGAATATAATATTTCATTAAATTATTTAAAAATACACCCATGCTTGATATCCATGGATTATACCCACTTCCGCTACGCGGGGCACCGATCTAACCCTATGGGTCCCATATACGCCCCAAAAGACGTATTCTCCCAACTCGACTCAACGAAGCCTAATCTTTTCTTCTCATAATGAGGCATATCAATCCCCAACATATGGTCTAGATTTTTAGTCCACTGGAAAATACAGACAACTGTGTTTTAGTATTTTCAAGTTCAGCTTCTAAGAATTTGACCTTATTACCTAACTCTTTATTCCTCTCCTCGAGGTCATCAATAACTAAAAGGTTTTGCTCAAGATTAGATTGTACTTCATTCATGCCTAGCTTAGTGTTTTTTATCCTCTTACTTACCTCAATATATGTCTTCTTGATAGCTAGGCTCTCCTTAAACAATTTAGTAAATGCTACATGAAGACTATCATCATCTACAGATTCATCGTGAGAGAATTCTGATCCAGCATCTTTATTACCAATATTATCCTCTCTCTCTCTCTCACCGACCACACTAGCAGTAAAAGAAATGAAATTTCTTTTCTCCTTAGGAGACTCATCAGAAGTATATCCACCTTCTGAACCACTAAGTGAGGCTGCAATAACTTTTTTTCTCTTTGACTTTAGGTAAGTGCGATATTCAAACCTAATATGCACATACGCCTCACATTCATGGCATTGGATAGCATGAGGTTTGCTATCATTATCCTATCTAAACTCCCTCCTATTACGCCCACTCTCTCTAGGTTTGTCCTCCCTATCCCTATTAATGTTACGGCCAATCTTCTTCATCTTAAGAAATTTCTTAATTTTTTTAGAAAACATGGCCAAATCAGTATCTGTGGGAGTATTTTCATTATCATCACTCAACAGATCATGTTCAACTTCCTTTGCGATCTTCATCGCTAATGTCTTCAGCTTTCTATATCCAGAAAGTTTTTACTCATACACCTGCAGTTTTCCTACGAGGTCCTCTAGTTTAAGATGATCTAGGTCATTATTCTCTTCGATGGCTGTGATCGTTGACAAAAACTTGTCAGGCAGGGATCTAAGAATTTTCCTAACTATCTTATTCGTAGGAATAATCTCTCCGAGGTTAAAGCTTGAGTTAACAATATCGTCAATCTCAACGTAAAATTCATCAAATGTCTCATCATCTTTCATCCTAGCGATCTCAAATCTAGCGGTAAGTTCTTGGAGTCTATTATTTTTAACAGACAGTATGTCCTTATGCACAGTCTGAAGGATGTCCCATGCATCCTTGGTTATCTCGCACATTGAGATTCTCCTAAACTCATAGGAACAAATAGCAGCATGAATGACATTAATTGTCTTGTTGTTCATATAGCTAGCATCAAACTCCTTTTTGGTCTAGGTTAGTTTATCTTTAGGGGTTATCTAAGGACTTAAGGAATGCTCTCATGTGTACATTCCAATGTAAGTACTCATTCCCATCAAAGAATTGGGGAAAATTTAAGGGTTGATTTCTCTCCATAGCTAAATGGGTCAAGGATCAAGGTCAGACTCTAATACCAATTGAAAATTCAAATTTGTCATAAGGTTCCGACCCTATTTGGAATATTACATAATAAATTAATAGAAATCTTAATTATTATTTCTATGGATTACTATCAAGCACCCTTAAATCTAATAATTAAGGAACAAACACGAATAAAATAATGCAATAAAAAATCAACACATTAATTTTGTTAACGAAATGGAAAACTCATGCGAGTAAAAAATCACTCCGGTTATATAGGCTACCAGCCAAAATCCACTACAATGAGAAAAACTTACAGTGATCGTATAAGACCTATGGCAGCCACTCTGTCGACTCTAATACCTCTAGACTTCAATAACCCAAAGAATTCCTCGAGCCCGCACCAAGCAGCCTTCTTCAGAACCTATGAAGTCTCCAAGTGGATCAACTTTGCAAACACATAATGCCAAAAATTCGACTACCAATCTTCCTCCTTGAGAACTCTGAAGGTTTAGGAAATTGGGTTAGGTTGTGTTTTTGTGTTGATGATCAATTAAAGAAAAATCTCACAAAACAGAGAAGACATAAAAATAAAGAAGTTTTCAAGGTGGATTGTCAATAAGATTGAAACAAAAGGTTTGTAGACTTTGAATAATATGTCTTCAACACTTGTGAAGGTAGCTCTAAGTTTGTTTATATAGATACGGCAAATGTAAGGGTTTCTAGTGCAAATCTGGTTTAAAAACGGTCAAAAATAACCAACTTACGTACGGGCGTTCGAATACCCCTCAAACGTAAAGTTTCTGCCTCCAGGAGTTCGAACGCAAAGACGAACGCAAGTCGCGGACTGGTTTTGAGGTGCTACTAAAAATGCTTGTAACTTTCTCGTCCCTTAACCAAATTATGCGTTCTTTATATGTACGCGATCGTATTCGAGACTACTTTCCAATGAAACTGACCCATGTCAATTGGAGCTCTAAATATTTTGGAATGTCCAAATGAGTGAAATTCACTTTGATATCTCCATCCGATGTTGTCCAAATACTTTTCCAATTGCTCCGATAACTTCAACACTCATTACAACTCAATTGAACTTATTTTGTTACGTACATTGCCAATACACATGGAAGTAACATATTATATTATATATTCCAACTAATTATATAAGAATTAAAAGCTAGCTTGTTAGATATAGATAAATGCATATATATTCCTCTCTTGGTTTCTCACTTTATAATTACGGGGTACAATGAAGTTACTGAAAGTAGACCTACAAGCACACAAAACAAGCAATCTATATACCCAATAAGGGGTGAATTGGGTAATGGCATAATTTTGTGAATATATAAATCTTTTCGATTGTCTGCTATTAAGCTAATAACTTTACCAATTAAGCTTAATGTGCAATTTTCTCAATAGCAATAAATTCCCAAATGTAAGTTACTAAATGATATGCAAATAAAAAATATAACTTGCGATAAATAAAGAGTTTAGGGATAGAGAAATTGACATCGATGATTTAGAGTGGTTCACCCAACTTTTTACCTACATCGACTCCTTCAAACCAAGCTTGAAGATTTCCACTAAGTTGAATCCACAACTTATACCGAGTTTTCCGTGGCTCACTCGCAACGAAGAGTTTGTCCCCTAGGTTCACTCCAAATCTTTACACATGAGTTTTATCCCTAGGTTCACTCTTAAACTTTTACAATGAGTTTTCTTCCTAGGCTCACTCACAAACTTTTTACAAATCACCATTTTGAGTATACACACTCACAAAAGGATTTCACTACCAAAAGTGTATAAATATAAAGATTTTACAATTCACTTGGGGCAGTCATAAAAGATAAGAAGATTCAATATGTGAGTTGCTAACTCAAGTGTTCTAAGCTCTCTAAATGTTATGAAACTGTCTGTAGTGAGTTTGAGTATGAGAGTATATGATGATGATGATGGTTTTGTAAAAATCTCAGTTTTTGCCTTAGAATAAATTGAATGAAGGTGCAAGAAGATGGCAAAAATGAAATTGTGGCTCAATTTATAGAGAAAGTGAAATACTACTCATGTTATCTTATAAAGTATAACGACTATATTATAGTTGAAGATTAAAATATAATACCGAATTACTAACCGGTATGGAGGCCGGTATGTCGATTAGCTCACCGGTATGGACAGTCCTTGTTTCAGTGGTTGTGCAAACTCCAACTGACCGATGTGGGAGACCGATATGGAGTAGCCCAGTTCCATAGATCATGAAAATCTGCCCAAGGCAGAACAAGGTCATCTGCATGCCAATGTGGAAGACCGGTATACCGGTCTCAGTGCCAAAATCTCAAGATAAGAAGGTTAAAACCATTTTACACATGACCCTAATGCATCTATATGAATGTGAAGGTGCCCTATGAGCTTAGAGATTTAAATTATCAACTCACTTACAAAGAGAGCACTAAGTTAATACCACGCAAGATATTCTTAATTTAAGCTCTTGAGTCTTCACATCCATTATGCTCTTCATCCTTAATTACTTCGACATCTTTTTGTAATGTCCGTCAATGTGTGTCGAAGTCTTCTGCGTTATATCATCAAAATCCATCTTGAGAATATGTCGTTAACAATATCCTCATTTTTTATGGTGGCAACCTTTAAAACTTGTGAGCCTTGAGAGTTCTAAATTTGTTAACGATTATGGCTCCCCCTCAACATGTGATTATCTTCAATATAGCTCTATAAAACTTAGACGAACAAATTAGTACAAATTTACTCCCCATTGATACAATAGTGAGGGTACCACAAGTTTTAATCTTAATATATGATTTCTCCCATTTTGACATTATCAAAAATGATGGAGAAGTAAAAGTTTAGTTCTATGATATTGTGCATAAAGCATATTAAAGTTCATAAACATGCATACTTAGCATTTTCCTATAATTCTCTCATTTTGTCATATAATTTGAAATACATGCATAGATCATCAAAATCATTCAAATTAAGCCAATATCCATGCATTTCATTTTCAACCAATAATGATCAAAGGTAAGACATATTTAATGCTAATAATTCAATAGTATCACATATATAATATAAATCAATAAGTCATATGTGATATCAATTGATACTAAATGAGATTCATGATATGATTAAGCATAGATGATACCAATTGACCAATTGAAATTCAAATTGCCTGATCACTAATATGTTTCACAATCAAGTCAAATTCATATCAATTGAAATAAGCGTACTTATATAAGTTGGAGGAAATAGTACCAATGTTTTCGTAAATACGAATTTTACCTTTTACCATTGTCACCAAGTGACAGATCCACCAATCATGAAAAATCATTCATTTTTTTTGGTAAGCACTTGACATTCTTCTCTTTTTGAGCTCATGCTTCATTTTGTTAAGTGTTTAGGATCATTTTGCATTTCTTCATAAATAGCCTCTCCCAAAGCTTCCCCTAAAAAATTATTTAAGCACATTTTGGTACCCCCAAACTTTTTTGGGTCCATGGGGGTTAATTTTGATTCCTTGGGGAACCCATACATTCACTTTTATATTTTTGTACATGCAATCAAATATGTTATGTCTTTTTCAATTGCATGCATGACATGTTATAGTTTCATCAAAAATGACATGTGTATAAGAAGGGGATGCTTTTACAAAGTAGTTCTTCAAAAATTTTATTTTGATGTAAGACCTATATCATAGTCCTTTATTAAAAGCGCATATTTGGGATCCAATCAACATATTTCCTATTTTTCTTTCCCAAAGTAATTTTTGTTACAATAGAATGCAAATCAATAATTTTTTATTTAATACAATATTTTAATTCATAATAGATTTGCAATCACATGTATTTGAGCTAGATAACATGCTAGATATACTCTATTCAAGTTTTAGTTTTTCATCTTTTAGACATGCGATTTATTTTTCATGTATTTTATTTTTCTCAATAATTGATGCATGATCATGTAATAGTGATGAATGCTCATTTTTAATTGATTTATGCTTTTTCTAAGCAATTCATGCAATTCATTAAATGTGTCAAGCAATTCATCATATTCAATGGAATCATGTACGTTTTCCTCATTGTTGTCCTCTAAGAGATCATCAATAGCCATGAAAGCGAGATTTCTTGTGCCCTCGTTGACCATTTCCAAAGACTTCCACAATTCATATACATTTCCAAATTCCAGAAGCTTGTTGATTTGACTTCGATCAATTGCACAAACAAGAT
>SKCR01051392.1:0-37735 GCA_019454045.1 Zanthoxylum bungeanum
AAATGCAATGCAATTATCAAAGTATGAGGTGTTAAGTATGAGGTGTTAAACACCTCTTACTATAAATAGAGATGCTGAGCACCTCAGTTCTTCGGCTTCCTCCATAAAATTCTCTCTGAGATTTTATGAAGAGTTTCAACTCTTTTATGTTTTATTTTTCAAGATTTGTTGTAATTTTTTTCTTTCAGTAATAAAATTATGTGTGTTTTTATTCAAAGCATGAGTAACTAATTTCAACATGCTTGGATAAAGGATGGAGTTCTTAATATGATTATATAAATTAATCTTACTTATATTATAATATATGAATTGTAATCTAAAGACTAATATTTGATTTAAATCTAGATTAATTATTGACAAACTTTGTTACTGTCTATATGGCTGGTTTTTATATATATGACATAATTGAGTACCTAACTAGACTTGTTATAGACAAATGTTATCACCGTCTTTATGGCTGGTTTTATATGCTTTGACATAATTAATTCCTGAAGTAAATTAACTGGGAAAAATGAAAATTTAAATATTATAAAAAGTAAGAGTTCTCTAAATTTGAAATATAAAGAGTGGATCCCTTAGCCACATCATTTTATTTTATTATTACAGTTCAATTTAAAATTATCCATCACTTCAAACAATTCAGCCTTTTTATTTTTTTCACTTGAATTGTTATTTTATTTTATTAAATCTATTCCATGTGGATCGATCCCGGACTTACCGAGTTATTTTATTACTTCAACACTCTTATACTTGGGAGTAAAGAATCACTTTGTGAGTGTGTCAAATTTTTGGCGACGTTGCCGGGGAATATAATTTAGTAGATAAAATAATAATTTTTTATTTTTATTTTGTATTTTCTACATCTCATTTTTTCTTCTTCTTTGCAGTTATATAGATCCAAAATGTCATTATTGATCCTAAATGAATTCTAAACCCAAATATACCACGTATAGACAAACTCTGTACTTGATTCTTCAAGGTAACATGAGACAAAAAAACTCAATTAAAAATGGAGCTTGTAATTTTGCCAAAGAATTTCTTGAACCATCCCCATATAGAGATTCTTCCATAATTTTTTGTGAGAACCTAATTCGAGAAATTGAAAAAGATGAGCGAGAAATTCAATTGAGATCTGAATTGATAAGAATCAGAGGACGTTTTTAGGATCTAATCATTACATTTTTTCCCTTTATCATTTATCTTTATCTTTATTTTTATTTTTTTATTTTTCATTTGTTTATTTATTTATTCTTTTTGTAATTATTGCATTTGTATATTTAAACTTTATCATATTGTCTGCATTTAGCTTGTATGAGACATTGGTCTCGATCATCTAGCGATAGATTTAATATAGAGCCTTCATCATAGATCACTCTGCCGAACCCTCTAGGCTCCCAGTTGGAAGTATATGATTAATGCAAAGAAACAAAAAAAAAATCAACATCTATAACCAGCAGTCATTTTGAAATTGATAAATATCTAACCACACATTTCGAGTTTCCCCTGAAAGTTTTGCAAGTTCACAATTTCTAGTCCTCGACCGGTGGCGTCGATATGAAGGATTATTTACAGTCAAATGTATCAGTGGAGTAAGTCTTCAGCTGATGAGGCAATATCCTAAATATTAGAAGATCTATTTTGCACCTTTCATCTTTAGAAGTCCAAGCTTGTCTTTATGATTGGTCAAGAGCTGAACTACGACAACAAGAGCACGTACCCGATTCTTTTGAAGATTTGTGTGACCACACCGATATTGGAACTGAA
Source organism: Zanthoxylum bungeanum (assembly GCA_019454045.1). NCBI lineage: Eukaryota > Viridiplantae > Streptophyta > Magnoliopsida > Sapindales > Rutaceae > Zanthoxylum > Zanthoxylum bungeanum. Next base: position 1,765 of record SKCR01051392.1, read on the forward strand.
GGCTCAGTGACGACGAGACTGCCTTCCCCCAAAGAAGAAAAAAATAATAATAATAAAATATAACTTTTAAATTTTTAAATTTTAATCATGTAAATAAATGTGGTCACTAAATAGAAAAATTATTTCAAAACTACGTGAGCTTTAATTCATCTGTATACCTCAAGAGGATACATATGTAGTTTAATCTTGTAAAAACTAAATACAAGCTCTTTGTAATAAAATATTTTCATATTTATTTACATTCAATTTTTATTTTTATTTTTTTATTTTTTAATTAAAAAAACGGCTAACTCTAACTGAACCGTACGGTTCGATTTGGTTACGGTTAATGTTGGGAAGCGGTCGCGAGTGCGCAGCGTAAAATTAAAATTATTATGCCGCTTTCCCTTCGCCCAAGACCCATTTGTTTTGATTATTCTACAAGCCTAGACATGTTACTATATATTCTAAGTATAAAACTCATAAAAAATACAAAGAACATAAACCTAAACATGCTAACTATCATAAGAACTCTAATTAAAATGAAGAAAGAAAAAGACTTACTTGTACCGAAGATTCCTCCAGTCCTCCCTCCTATCTACAAGTTTTTCTCGAACTCAGCAAGCTCTTCCACGTTACAAAGAGCCACCTAAGTGTGTGGCCTCCAAAGATGCACACACCAAAGCCAAAACTCAACGGCAAGACTACGCCTCGAGTGCACGAGGATTTTGCCCTTGGTGCTAGCCTAGGTAAATACCTCAAAACTTTTAACTCTAGGTTCCTCTAGTCAATTAGACTTAAGGATCCTCAAAATCAGTGGCTTACTCTTAAACTTTAGAGTTGCTCACTTATATAAACCCAAAATATGAAAGGTTTTGGTGTAAAAATTTGTGAAGAATTCTTTGGGTTTATATAGTGCTCCAAAGACAACAAAATTAATTAAAAATCCGATGTGGGATAAAAGCTAATTTAATCTTAGCCATTGGATCTTAATTTAGTGGTTTAATGAGATTATAAAACCCTAATAAGAGTTTGGGCCGAATTGGAATTCAAAACAAATAACAAAAAAAAATTACTATTCACATGACTATTCACGTTAATATTCACGTGAATAGTAAATTTTTTTGTTTTAATTCCAATTCCCAAAGTGACCCTATCGTCATTCACCAATCCCTAAGCCACTTTGGAACCTCATAAATGATATGTTCAATAATTAAACACATTGAACCATTTATGAAAAATTCCTACAGCAATCATATATGTTGTTATATTTGTACTGTGCACTGTTAACCATTGATTTCGACTTTGTTGTGTGTGACCTTTTGGGTTCCCCTCAAGTTGGACATGAAATGAATCGTGATAATTTAATCGAACATAAATTATCCTCCGATCAGATGGTCGTTCGATTTCAATGACCAAGGTTGACATCTAGCAACATGCCAAGGCCCCCAAATGAGAATGAAAGATATATATACCCATTTTGTATGCGATTTACATATGATACGGTCTCTCGCCTCACTGTATCCCCACCTATTGACCTAGGGTACGGAAAATGTCTACCCATATGGTCAAAGGTATGATGTTGATGGTGTCATGAATCGTGCTAACCCAAGAATCTCACATGATTCTTCCGCTGTGTCCACAGTCTCAAGCACTGATCACAAATATCAACCCGTGAACTGGAATACTACTCTTAATATTATCCGAGAGAGTGGCGATTCTCTGTTGTATCTTTACAAACTTCATGTGTTTCAACAAATGACCCAATCATACCCTTATGTGTTTCAACAGCTGCAGCCAGTTTTGCTCCATTACCCATGCGTAAGTCAACCTCCCCATGACGGAGTCTCCTACTGTTTCTCAGGCCCTGCACATTGTTACACAAGTGAGTCCCACAACCGGTGTCAAGCACCCAAGTAGAAGGTTCAGAGTTTTGAGAATATAGTTCAATCATATACAACATACCTGAAACATTGGGCTTCTTGGCCTCTTAGGATTCCTTAGCTTCCTTGGCTTTCAAGGATCTGCAGTTTTTCTTCTAATTACCCTTCTTTCCACAAAAGAAACATTTCACTTTTCCCTTTTTTCTTCTTCACCTTACAATTGGGCTTTAGGTGATCTGGAGCCTTGGCTTTGCCCTTATTTTTATTTGGGCCTCGTGGTTTCAGGTCCGTACCCGTAAGTATGACTGAGGTTTTAAGCTATGGTTTCAAGTCCTTCTCTGCTTGGTTTATCAGATTGTGCAATTCTGCTAAAGTAGTTTTTTTATCAGACAGATGAAACTACATAATAAAGTTAGAGAATTCTTTTGGTAAGGACTGAAGAGTTAGATCGTGACCTATCTCATGATCCATGATGAACCCGAGGTTTGCCAATTTTTCAATGTGGCCAATCATCTTAAGCACATGTCCACTAACAGATCCTTCCTTATACCTTGTTTGGAATAAGGCATATGACATTTGGAATCTCACGGTATGAACGGAAGTTGCATACAACTCCTTCAAGTGAAAGATGATGGTTTGAGCATACATATCTTCGTGAGCTTTCTGAAGTTCGTTCGACATAGAGCCAAGCATTATGAAAACTGCTTGCTCATCATCATCGACGTGCTTCTTTCAAGCATCAAATGTATCTTGGTCAACATCTTCTGCGGGTTCAGGGGGAAATGGTCTTTCAAGAACATAGAAAATATTTTCTTGTCGTAAGATAATTTTAAGGTTTCTAAACCAGTCATTGTAGTTGTCCCATTTGAGCTTATGCTCATCAAGGATGGAACGAAGTGATACTCTGTTTGCCATTTGAATGTTTGTGAAATATTTTAACCCACCTGTTAAGAGAAAATGTTAAAATTAGGAATATGTTTTCATTAATGTTTCATAATAACATGGGCTTTTAATATTATGAAGTTTCTCCCACTCAATTGTTTTAAAATTTTAAGCAAATCGCATCAACCCCAATATGATGAATTTTTTATGGGCAATGATCCCATTATCATCATTTCATAACTCTGACTAGGGCCGGTCGTTATAAAATACGATAGTTAGGTAGGTTCCCAACCAATTTATGATATAAATCACAATTCCTTGATCATTGGGTTGGGCAATCAAACATGTCATAGCTTATGCTAGTCCTTGTGGACACCCAATCTTTGCCACTAAGTTATATGACCACGCCTAAGGGTCACTGCGTCTTATGACTCAGAAAAGTCAAACCATTGTGCATAGTACAATTTAGGGACAAATTGGTATGGGCAGTCTAATAAAGCCTAGTCCTGCCAATACGGTTTAAGCCATTTGGGTCTATACTTTACAATGTGAGGCAAATTTTAGACTTAAATTATTATTGAGGATTTTAGTAAGTTTAAGTGAATAACTGTCAAATGGATTCCTCCATTGAAAATTCCCCATAGGGAGGGTGGAGCGAACTCTCTTAAATACCCTTACCTCTTAGGCTCTTATTTCCTTGGTGACAGGAATAAACAATAGATCCTCCAAATTAGTCCAACACTATAAATATGCTTTAAGGTAAGCTTTGAGTAAATGATTATCTAGATGTCTTCACAGCTTTTCCTTTTGGCTATAAAAAAGGTAGTGAGTGAAGGAAGACACCAAATCATTATCTAACTCTAGTAATACCTTTGGTTAAATTAACTTTAGTTTGGAAAGTTTTTTTAACCCATTGGTCCCAACCCACTTGTATCTTTTATAATGTCTTTTATTAAAAACAAGTGATTTATATTTATTAGCCTTAAAGGTAACAAATCTCTAAGTTCATCACAGAATATTTACTTAGCTAAGGGATAAGCAATACACTCTCTATTTCTTAGAAAGTCTCTAGATGCTTGCACCCTAAAATAATCATGCCAATTCTAATTATACATAGAATCATCAAGCATATGAGTTTTAATATGTTGGAATTATTTTAGGCATAAAGACTTTGATTAATATTTAATTATGATATTGCATTTTATTTTATTCAAATAAATTTACTATTCACATTTTTTTTGCAGACACGTGAACTTTAAATACAATTTCATAATTCAAATTTTAACCTAATCATGCAAAACTTGTACCTAAAATTAAGTTCAGGGTGTTAGCTTTCCAACGAGCTTTTACACACCCAATTTCGAGTTCAAATGAGAGAGAACTAATCAAAACAAAAACGGCGCGCTGATACCACTGCCGCAACTACGCAGCGAAAAATTAAAATTATTATGCCGCTTTCCCTTCGCCCAAGACCTATTTTTTTTTATTATTCTACAAGCCTAGGCATGTTACTATATATTCTAAGCATAAAACTCATAAAACATGCAAAGAAAATAAACCTAAACATGATAACTATCATAAGAACTCTAATTAAAATAAAGAAAGAAAAAGACTTACTTGAACCGAAGACTCCTCCAGTCCTCCCTCCAAACTACAATATTTTCTCGAACTCAGCAAGGTCTTCCACGTTCCAAAGAGCCACCCAAGTGTGTGGCCTCCAAAGATGCACACACCAAAGCCAAAACTCAACGGCAAAACTACGCCTCGAGTGCACAGGTATTTTGCCCTTGGTGCTAGCCTAGGCAAATACCTCAAAACTTTTAACTCTAGGTTCCTCTAGTCAATTAGACTTAAGGATCCTCAAAATCAGTGGCTTACTCTTAAACTTTAGAGTTGCTCACTTATATAAACCCAAAATATGAAAGGTTTTGGTGTAAAAATTTGTGAAGAATTCTTTGGGTTTATATAGTGCTCCAAAGACAACAAAATTAATTAAGAATCTGATGTGGGATAAAAGCTAATTTAATCTTAGCCATTGGATCTTAATTTAGTGGTTTAATGAGATTATAAAACCCTAATAAGAGTTTGGGCCGAATTGGAATTCAAAACAAATAACAAATTTTTTTTTACTATTCACATTACTATTCACGTGAATAGTAAAAAAAAATTTTATTCCAATTCCCAAAGTAACCCTATCGTCATTCACCAATCCCTAAGCCACTTTGGAACCTCATAAATGATCTGTTCAATAATTAAACACATTGAACCATTTATGAACAATTCCTACAGCAATCATATATGCTGTTATATTTGTACTGTGCACTGTTAACCATTGATTTCGACTTTGTTGTGTGTGACATTTTGGGTTACCCTCAAGTTGGACATGAAATGAATTGTGATAATTTAATCGAACATAAATTATCCTCCGATCAGATGGTTGTTCGATTTCAATGACCAAGGTTGACATCTAGCAACATGATAAAGCCCCCAAATGAGAAGGAAAGATATATATACCTATTCTGTATGCGATTTACATATGATACGGTCCCTCGCCTCACTGTATCCCCACCTATTGACCTAGGGTACGGAAAATGTCTACCCATATAGTGTCATGAATCGTGCTAACCCAAGAATCTCACATGATTCTTCCGATGTGGCCACAGTCTCAAGCACTGATCACACATATCAACCCGCGAACTGGAATACTACTCTTAATATTATTCGAGAGAGTGGCGATTCTCTGTTGTATCTTTACAAACTTCATGTGTTTCAACAAATGACCCAATTATACCCTTATGACTGAATCTTTTGAACCGAGGAATGAGAATATCAATGTTATTTGATCCACACATACGATTGTAAAGACCTCAAGTCTAAGGACTAGTCATATAATCGATACATGAAAGTTCTCACAGACACATGGGATAAACACTCCATATGAAAACTTTCGGCGGTCAGTTCGATAGACACGAGCAACTCATGCATCCATGTGATACACCAAGCGGACGGATCTCCGCTAGTAGCCTATGAGATCGTCTACCCCACTTAAGGGCGGATCATATCATCATGCTAGTCTCTCCGCTTTGTGAACGCCCAAATTATTCACAAAACTATGACTAGGAACATTTAAGAGTAATGATTCTCATAAGGCGTGGAAGCCATCGTCTTATTACTCCAATGGCTTTATTACAGTGTTGATGATTCATATAAGTTATGTAAGACACATATATTAAAGATTTCCATTTTATTAATTAATGAAAATATTACAAATACATGTACATATAGCCCATCCACAAGTTGGGTATAGGGCATATCCCTAACAGTTAATCCCTATAGGTACCATATCTTACTTTTGTCACTATATTACATGTGCGATATGTGCATTTGCGGGCTAGATTTATAAAATCGTGATAAAGTTTTCGGTGCCGTTGTTGGGGACTTATTTTATTTTTCTTTATTAATATTAGGACAACACTTTTATTTTTCTTTATTAATATTAGGACAACACTCTACTTGCTTAAGCTAAACACCATTTCTTTTTCCTTCCATCTTTTTTATTTATTTATTTTTCGCTGATTTCAGGTGGTCAAATAATTGAGTATCATTGGGCGATAGGAGAACTAAGAGCTTTAAAAGATTATGCTATACCTCATGTTGGTGAGATACAGTCTGATTTTCTGAGACCTGTTGACCAAGCCAATACTTATTAGTGGATGTTAGAGAGAAGTAATGCAATGTATGCTCAAGCTTTTAGAGCACAATAATGAGATGTGAGATATATGAGGGCAACCACCCTAATGGTCATTGCATGTTCAATTATAATACAGGGTGCCAAAACCATCAGCATTCTATATGGCCCAACAATGAAGGTTCCACATATCCCACTAAACCTTTATATCCTTTTTACCCACCACAAGCTTAAGAATTCCCCAAATAACCAGAACCATCCATGGATGAATGGATTGTTTCCATGCTCAAGAAGTAGGAAGCTAAATTCGATGTCTTCTTTAATAGTCAGACATCATCCTTACAGAGACTAGAAACCCAAATAAGACAATTAGCCAACAACCCGAACCAAAGGCCACAAAGAGGTTTCTCAATTAACACAGAAGCAACCCCCATGAGAGAAGGGAAAGAATTGGGCAATGCCATCTCAATCTGCCATGAGGAAGCACAAGTAGATGAGCCAGCCATAACCTCCACACCAACAAAACAAGATGGGGGCTTTAGAATAGACATATCAAAAAATGCTATTCAGGATACATTTACTCTACACTCTCAAACTGACAACCTTGAAGTACGCATTGTGGATATGTCTGATGAAGAGCTAAATGAAGAAATTCAAAAGTGAATCTATGGGGAAGTGGTGGAACAATGAGTTAGGCAAGAACAGTTGTGTGAGCCTATTGAAAATATCTTGACACATAAGGACACATCATAACATATAGCTAGCATCATTTATACCGCTTCTAAGATTGATATAATGACACTACCATTCCAAGTCAAGTATCTTACAAAACCTTCTGATGATCTATTCTTCCATTTAAGATCTCCAAGGGATAAATATTTGAAGTAGGTAGTATAGGCATTGAGTAGAGAAGATCTTTATTGGCCATCACATTTGTGGAAGAGGAGCTTGAATAATAATACACATGGAACTGTCATATCTACGACATCCAAAGCCTCCTTGAAGGAAGATATTCAGAAAACGTCTGACTGAAGACGTTAAACTTATCTCTAGCGGGGAGGAAACCCACATATTTATTTCTATTTTTTTACTTTAGTTTTATTTTATTTTGTGTGCTATTTGCGTGTTTAATAATGTGCATGTTTATTTATGTACTAGCATCACATATAGTCGGCCCAACCAAATTCTTACCAGCAAGTGCCTCATCAACTCCATACACGGTAGTTTTGTTCCTCACTTTTTGTTTCTTTACGTTTAACTTACATTAAGGACGATGCAAGTTTTAAGTTTGAGGGTGTGTGCATGTTAGTTCGAGTCATGTTATTTTACATATTCTTATTAAAAAAAATCAAAAAATCGAGAAATTGTTTTTAGTCATATGTAGTAAAGTATAATCTAATGATGAGTTTGTTTATTTTAGGATGAAATATTAGAAACGTTAAGTGCTCAACTGACTTTTATCTGATGTCTTATGTAAATGATCTAGGTTAGACTTGTAAGCACTTAAAAATAGGTTTCCAACAGTAAGAACCTAGGTAGTTGACAAAGTGACTAGTTGAGGAAATTGTTTGAAGGTGATGACCGTTTACTTATATATTTGTTTTTGCTTTCAAATATTTTATGATATATGGTATGGCTAGAGTAGAAGAAAGAAAAATCTTTTGAAAAAAAATAAAAAAGAGCAGAAAAAAGAAATACTTTTAAAAAAAGAGATACACCACCTATAATCGATAAGCTTGAAGTTACCCACGAGCGAGTGTTAGGACCACCATGGGGAAAAATGTTACCTTAAAGGGTATGTCAGTCAAAAGATAAAGAAAAAGGTCATACCATATCGAGCTTAATAAGCAAATACATAGCACTTTTTGAGATATCTAGGTTGGTTTGACCCATCAGATCCCAATTTTTGAGGCGAAATCTCTAAGTTGACTAATTTAGGAATCGAGTTGTGACCGAACCTTTACACACACACACACAGTGAGTATAACTTAGATGATTTATTCAAGAGCTTGGATTTGAGTTGCGTTAAGTACTTTGATTTCATTGGTAGGCATTCTTTGAGGATAATATTATGTGTAACTACCAGGACTATTTTATTTGTTTCTTTATTTTTGCTTGATTGTATATAAGTGTGAATGAAGTTTGTAGATGTTGTTGTTGTAAGCCCTCACGAGACTATAACTCGTCCACTAGGGCCGCCTAAGGGTTTAAAGGCTTGTTGCATACACTAAATGCAATCGTGATCCCTACGAAAGTGGCTTAAGTTAATTTATTTTTAGTATATTTATTTTATTTTATTTTTATTTTCCTTTGTACGAGGACAAGCAAAATGTTTAGTTTGGGGGTGTGATGAACGGTCAATATATCTATATTTACCGTTTAAATATATATATAAAATATTTTGAGAGTTTATGAGAGTTTTAAGGATTTATTTATGTTTTTATAGGACATGATACATGTGAGAAGGCGCAGGTTTGAAACGTCGACAAGTCATGATGTTTTGCACCAATGACCTTCTAATTTACGTAGCTTTCAATATTTTGACCATAATTTTCCTATACGATGTCCAAATGAGGTGATTCAAGTTGAATTGGAAAGAAGGCTCAAATGCGATCACATACATATAAAGCACACATGATTTGGCCAAGGGACGAGAAAGTTACAAGTATTTTAAATTATATCTTAGAATTAGTCTGCGTAGAGTATCTGAGCATGCGAATGACACATTATTCCTTCCATTGGCACGCCAATATGCTCAAAAATCATAATTTGAGCAGAATTAAAAGATTCTTATGAAGAAAAGCCCCAATGACCTCTTATAAAAGCACAAGTTCGTCCCAAGCCCTAAAGAGAAGTCTCATAACATATTTTAAAGACTCCAAGAGCATAGGAGAACCCCTAGAGCAAGTCAAGAACAAAATCTTTCCCCGGTGTTGGAATTTGAAGACAAAGACTGCCAATGAGAGTTTCTTCTTCCATTCTCTCTCTAATTTATCTTTTATGTGTTCTTGGCTTGAAATAATGATTAGCTTATTTTTATTGAATATTATGAGTAACTAATTCATTAAATTTAAGGTTATAATGGATCTCAAGCATGTTTAATTATCTATTTGTATATTTTTATTCTTTTGGAATTGTTATTAATTATTTATCATTCTCTATGCTTGAATGTATATTTTATTTGTTTGGCCAATAATAGAATAATTTTGGTAAATCCTTACGAACTCGACAGAGAGAATTTGAGTTAACCGTGAGAATAATAGCGTGTGATCTTATTCGTTGAATAGATTCCCCGAAAGGATATATATACCTAAAGGGCATACGTAGCCAAGATTAGAACCTAACCTTAATGAATTTGATTTAATTTAATTAACATTGACATATAGTTAATTGATTTATTCTAAATATATTTACATGATCATCGAAAGAGGCTTATGAATAATTTAATATTATAGGTTAATAATTAGTAACGAAAACCCAACTGAATGGAAAATACCTGGACTTATTGCGTGCATGTTTAGGTGAAGTTACAACCATAAGTTCTTTTATCTATAAGGTTTTCAAAGTCTGCTATTTGTATTTTTTTAATTTCAAATAAATATTGATAAGTCAACTGTCCTCCTCAATAGTTTAGTTTAAGTTCAGTAAGATAGTCTTAGTATTAATAAGAGAAATAATAAGTCTCTATAGGTACGATATCTGAATTTTGTCACTGCATTACTTGAGCGATACATGTGTTGCTTCAATTTTATTTATTCATTCTTTCATATTTTTTACAAACTTATAAATATAAGTGTAGAGTTGAGAGTTTCGACCATTTTTCCTTAGTTCAAGTACTTGGAAAATGAGTGTCCCTTCTACAAGATGCAACCAAATAATCCTGGGAGAACGTTAGCCAAAAGACATCCATAGAGAATCGATGCGAGGCTAATAAGTTCTTAAGGTGAAACATCCTTCTCCCAGATATATTACCGGCAGGGAATATGCCATTCTATCCCCCTGAGCCTCTGACTTTCTAACTATGTTCAACTCCACTAATCTTAACTTAAACATGATTTCATACTTGGGACCATAGCCCCACTCATCCATACAAGATCCATTTTAACATTCATATTTATAAACTCAAAATACAATTATTTTACAACCGTGATATGGACACTTTAACACATAAAATATACAAATTGACTGCACTATTGTTTGACATAAGACTTCTCTTTGACTCTGACTGACTATGTTCTGACTTGACCTGGTGGACCAAACACTCCGGTGACTGCCATCAGTATCCAACCTCTCGAGCTCGTCCTTCGGTATCCTGCAAAATAAAGAATCTGGGAGTGAGGGGTTAGATTGTTTGAATGACCTAGTGAGTGGACAGTTTTAAACAAAAACTGAAATACTTATAAAATGTTCATTCTCTATGATCAAAAACAATTCTGGAAAACTGAACCTTTCTGAAAGCTCTTTCAAAATCTCTTTTTCTGAAACTTTTTTGGAAACTTTTTACTTTCTGAAAATAATTTTTTTTCATAAAATTGTTTCTCTGGAAAACTTTCACAAAACTAGCCTTTCTGAAAATCACATCTCTGAAAATCTTATTTCTGAAAATCTGTCTCTGAAAAATCTGCCTTTGAAAACCTGATGCATAGGGGCTTTACGTATCGTCGTCCCTCTATACACCTAACTAATGGTCTTGAGGCGTTACGTATCACTGTCCCCCAAGCCACTGAACTAGAGCCAGGAGTGTTGATCCATGCTACTACCTGACCCTGAAATTAGGGTCTAGGGGCGTTATGAATCGCCATCCCCTAGCCCTAAATCTAGGATATGAGGGCGTTACATATCGCTTTCCCCCAGTCCTGCTCTACATGTGCACATGTTATCTGTCAATTCTATAAGTTACAGCCTGAGGTGGGTTTTTCCCCCATGCCTTCAAAAACCATAAAATCATGGTTTTAAAATCATACTTATTAAAACATTCTTTTTTCATGAAATAACTGTAATAAAATCGGCTAACGCCCTATGTGCGTATAAATAAGTGTTTATTAAAAATAATATAAATGAAAAATCAACTTAGAAATAGAGTGTCCACTCACTGATTTGGAGTCCAGCTAACATTGTTTCATTTTGCCGAAGGGATTCACGATTCCTGTGATGATCGATAATTGATAAACTTGATTAGAATATAGGTCAAAGAATTGTAACATCCCCGATCTGGGAGATGTTACCGGCAGAGGATAGACCGTACTAACCCCATAAGTCTCTGACTCAACAACCATAACAATACTATTACTCATTCCTCTAATTATTAATCATAAATATGGGTCCAATGCCCAAATTAACAACTGAACATGCAAACTTAACTTTAATAACTGAATACATAAAACACATGTCTTTACAATGACTGACACATAATCAGGAACTAACATATGACTTCTATTTGACCTGACTGGACTCTCACTCTTTCTGACTTGAACTGGTGGACTCCAACCCTAGTGACTGCATCAGTATCCGTCCTCCCGAGCTCGTCCTCCTAGAATACCTGCAACCAAATAAAACTAGGAGTATGGGGATATATCGCTATTTGATCTAAGTGAGTGGACGAAAAACTGAAATACTGGAATAAAATCATTTGGTTCTAAAACCAAAGTTTCAACGAACTAACTTATAGGAAAACTTTCTTTCTAAAACTTTGCTTGAAAACTCTTTAGTAAAACTTATCTTTTTAAAACCTACTGTTGAAAGTCTGGCTTTTGAAAACTATTTCTGATTGATAATTTTCTAAAAACTGTTTACTGAAAATCTGATAAATGTAAACTGCTCTGTATCTGAAAACTTTAACTCATTGGGGCGTTACGTATCTTCGTCCCCCCATACGCCTAACAGAGCCAGCAGTGCGAATTCATGATTTTGGGGCGTTACGTATCGCCGTCCCCCAAAGCATGCCACTACTTTCCCTGAAACAATGGTCTTTGGACGTTACGTATCGTCGACCCCCAAGCCACAAAACTAGAGCCGGTAGTGTTAATCCATGTTACTACCCGACCCTGAACTAGGGTCTAGGGGATTACATATCGCTGTCCCCTAGCCCTGATCTAGGATCTGGGGGCGTTACGTATCGCCGTCCCCCAATCCTCTACATGTGCACATGTTATCTGTCTGTTAATTCCAACTGTAACAAGTTGCATACTGGTGTGGGTTTTTTTTTCCTCATGCCCCGAAAAACATAAAACTCATGCTTTAACTCTCAAAATTGTATAAAACATTTTCTAAAAACGTTTCTTTCTTAATTAAAAACTCAAATCATAACTATTTATAAAATAATTGTAATAATAAAATATTCAAACGCCCTAAAGCGTGAAAGTAAATCTGATATCAAAACTTAATAAGTAAAACCAGTTTGAGAAAAAAATGTCCACTCACTGTTTTGGAGTTCAGATAGACTTTCTTCACTTCGCTGGCGAATATGTATTTCCTGCGATGATCTATCATTGAAAGTTTCGATTAGAAAATGACTAGGGATACAGATTGAAATCAAGTTAAGTTGCCTATTCAAAAAAGGAATACCACTATAAGGTGTATCGAACATATGACATGATGTAATATATACCTACGGGTTGATACGATACTCTTAGGGTAGTCTCTACATGTTCGGATGAAACTGGAATGGCATAAAATTGATTTGGGCATTAATTTGTTCACACGTCGCGACACGGATCATCCAGAGAGGTGTCCTGATTTTTTCCGTGTGCGTCGCGACACACAACCCCATTCTCGTCGCGACACGTAATGCACCAGAAGCATTCCTGGGAATTTCCCAGATCGCATCGCGACGCAGGGCTCTCTTCGTCACGGCACAAGGACAATTTCTGGTCTTGATTTCATTCTCTCATGCACAAATTGTTCAATACTTCATTTAAATATTTACACAAGCACATATATCCTCAATAAATTTCCTATAACATCATTATTAACTTCAAATAATCTTTAACCCCATTGTTCTTATCACCTCTTACAATTATTAAGATTTTCCAAAATGAACACTTAACTCTCTATAATCAATTTCTTTCCAAGATAATCACATTCCTATTATGCCACTACCATTAGCATTTACTCAAATTACCAAGACTCCATAATACCAAGTTTGGGTTAAGTTATTATTACCTCATCTTCTTGTGGATTTCCACATCTTCTAGGGTTTCAAGGATGCCAAATCTCCTTGCTTCTTCTCTTTTTCTTTCTTTCTTCCCCCTTCTATTCCTTTTCTTCTCTTCTTTTTCTTATTCTTCTTCCTTTTCTTTCTCTCTCATTAATATTGCCTTCTTTCTTCTTTTCTAATTTGAAAACATTGAATAGTGTAATCCTTTTATACTAGGGTTTGTTTGATATTTAGGAAAAATGTGGAAAAGTGTAGAAATTTGAAGAAGTTTTGAGAATCTACTAGAATGACCCTTGAGTACTATTCATCCGAATTTTGATCTGAACTTTTAGCCCACTTACGGTTCGAATTTGCAAAAACATTAAACGCAAAAGTTGTAGATCTCGATCTTAGCTTTCCGACGATATTAAATTCATAAAAATCGAAGTTCGTATAAAAAAGTTATGGTCCAAATACTATGGGCTGCTCGTATGGGACAACATTGAATCCCGCATCGAAGTTTCGAAGAATTTACTATTCACCCATAAAATCATTCTGCGAATGTATAAATGCTCAGACATAAATTATATTACATAACACTCGTCCCGTGGTGTATCAATACTACAGTCAATGAGTCAATAAGTAGTAGGGACCTCCGGTCTTTACAAATACTCCCCCTTAAATAGGATTCGTCCTCGAATCCTCTTTAAACTTGGGTTCTTATCATAGATCTCAGGATCATAGGTTCCTTATAAGCTACCAGCTTAAATCGACTATATACTCATCGCCTTAGTCTCACCCATTGAAATACCATTTCTCGACGACCTTTCGTGTGCTTATTCTGCTGAAACTATACTATGTCATTAGAGGTTCTATTTGACTTAATAACGAAAATCTCTACCTGAATGAATATTTACCACTTTACTGATAGACATTGATATTCTCTATCTTCGAACACATGTATTCTACCTCTTGTCGTGTTTGGGTAAGCTACTTGATAGTTTGTGGCTTTATGGAATATCTTTTTAGGTTCTTTACTGAGAAATATTACCTCGTTATTGTCTTATAAGATCTTCGCTGGGTATTCTTATCTACCGTATTTCTGGATCTTTAGATGTGCTCAATATTCCTTATTTCCAAGAAATCCCTTTTTTCTAGTTCTTACTTATGCTCCACAATCACTTAACTTGATTGGGTTCTTAGTAGCTCGTACATTTGACTCCCATCAAAGATTCTGATATCTCCATATCTCCATACCTGCATTCAGTATTCCTTTGCTCTATTTGTTCAACTTGATCTTGATATTCTTTCTCATCACTTAGCTATTAACTTTCTATATTCTCCTTGCGACATTTGACTGTTTGTGAGCTTCTTCCTTCAAGTTCCAAAATTTCTGCTTTCTATGGGGCTTAGGGCTTCTTAGTTTATTGATGTTATCTATTGTTGACGCTGATACATGGAACATGTTTTCTTAAGTAAATTCCTAATGGTCCTCCTTAATTAACTATAGGTTCAGACTTGATTGCATGCACTCTGGTGCCTTAACCACATTCTCAGCTATTAACATCAGCGTTGGCAATTTGGTCCTGGCTAAAGCTTATAATCTTTTGTACCTTGCTTCCATTACTAATAAAAATCTGGTTACGGTATTCCACATTATCTTATTTTCCATATCCTAATGCCGCCAAGGGTCGTTGCTCGAACACATGCCCCTTTTACTAAACTTTGAGGGTTCTCATACTATATCAATTGTAACATTGCAGTAATTTACCTCCTTAATTCTATACTATACAATATATTTTTACCAAACTACCCATACCTGTGGATAAAGCCGTCCCAAGCCCGTAGTGGTTTGGTCAACTTAGACTAGGGCTGGGTACTTACGTGGTTTATGTAGACTAGAACGTAAGGGATCTTTGGTTTCATTACTGATACTAAGAGCCTTTGTTGTTGCATACTTCTGCCTTTGCCTATTGGGTAAATTCTCCTACCATCGTTGCACCTTGGCAGTTTTACTTCTAAACATTTTTATTTACTGGCTTTTCTGTCTTCTCTCGTGCTCTGTTTTGTGCCTGAATCTTCTGTAATCTACATCTTTGTCTCCCTATCTGAATCATATTACCTTTCACATGTTCATATTCATGTTTGACGTTGTTCTCCTTCATCATTGTCATAATATAATTAATACTTCCTTTCTTCATTGCTTCATCTAATTACCTCTCTTTTCGTTAAACATTTTCTTTCTTCTGGGACTACCTTGAGACATCATTCATGGTACACCTCTGTTATTGTGGTCTAATGAGGGTTGGGAGGGTGGGAACTTATCTTGAGGCTTTTGTACTTATGATAACCTAGTGGCACACATTCTTTGTCTAGAAGTCTAGGATTCTCGTATATACAAGTCTGGTGTCTCTTCCTACACAAGGGTATTATTGTTAAGACTTGTCTGGCTTGCCTTCCCCAACCTAACTCCTGATTATTTTCAATAATGGATCAGTCCATATTTTCCGCAAAATCCTTCAAGATTCATGCACCCTAACAACTTCCTTGTACTGTCTCTTTACTTCTTCCTATTAATTCATGTTTCTTAACTCTCTGAAGTCGTTATTTGTTTTCTTTGAGTACTGCTATACTTCTTAGGAGACTTGGTCTGCTATAAAGTTTCATTTATTGTCCTAGTTCCTTAAAATCATTTACCCTCTTGAAAGTTTTATCTACTTCGTCTACTTAGAACAACTCTTACTAAATCTTTAGTTCATGAGTTACTCTTTACTCTAATCTTTCCTTCTCATTACCATGAGACTCTATCAGGAGTTGCATGAAATATTCTCCAGAATTGTTCTCCCTGATCTCTTCATACTTCTAAGTCTTTTTGGGTATCTTAATTCTATGGTGGTTATTAGACTCAGCTTATCTTACTATGGCTACCTACCCATCTCGCAACTTATCTAATCTTTCAACTTCTTTTCTTTACTGATCCTTCTCTTTACTAAGCTTTAAATTAAGGAGTGAGCATATACATCCTATAGGAATCTGTGGACACTCATCCTGTTTAACACTCAAGCTCGGTGATTGTCTGCGTAAATATCTATATTCTTATTGGAATCATAATTTCTAGGAGAAATGGTCGCTATCCGTTCTGCAGAAACTTAGTTAGCTACTCCATCATCAACTCTCTTACACCATTATCTTCTCGTTATGTTGTCTTCGTGTCCGAGTGCCCTGAATTTCCTTATTGCTTCCTTGTGTTCCTCTTACTATTTGCATTTCCTATTTCTTTGCTTACACCTTGCTACTGAGGCTCACAGTGATACGTTCTCCTAACTACTTCTTGGACCTCCGCTCTTGTTCTAGCTATAATCTCAACTTGTGTACTCATTTCTGCTGTCCATACTGATACTCTTCCCACTTCCTAAATGTCTCCAACCTCTCAGGTCCATTCTTATATACTTCTATGAGTTTCTACTGACTTAGGCTTATCTATAGGTTCTACGACATTCAGTCTATCTTGTGGACTCCTACTAGTCTTGTAGGCCTCGCGGACTTGCCTTAATTCTTGGGCTGCCCTGGGTTCTCTTCTTTATATCCTCGAAACTTCCTTAATTCTTTTTCTGGTGATCTGCCTTCCAAGGTCTTCCCATTTTTGAACTCCAGCCGGGCTTCTTTCTGCTGTCTATACATATTGCTGGTAGGGATTAGGGCAAACGCCTCAAGTCTTAATGAGTTTCGGTATTCTTATTCTGGTACTTTGTGTCCTGGTGGAGTCTGTTTCTCATGTAAAGTAGGTATGAGCTAGATTCCATCAGGACATCTTCCTTGTTTGGCATTACGGATGGGTAAGGATCTCGGTAGGTCGGGGCCTTATCTATCGGATTCCTTACTTAGAGCAACTAATCATTGTTTTTGTCATCCTCCATCTTGTTTGTCTGCTGGCCTGAGTTCGGGAAATCTAAAATCTCTTCATTTTTATGGCATCTTGCATCTATCAGAAGCCTTTACTAATAATACTAGTTTCTTACTTTTTCTGCCTTATTACTGTTCTTGGTTATTCAAGGATCTTGCTATCTATACGTGGTGCTTGAGAGCTATTGAATCATCTTGGAAGGATTTCTGAGGAGGAAATGAATCTCACTTGAGGGAAATAAACTTTGCTTAGATCTATTCGGTATTTTATTTTGGTTTAGTCTTACTACACTTTTCTTTACTACAAACTCTGGTATTATCTTTATTATCTAACTCTGTGTCTCTGATTATTACCACTATAGGTTTCGGCATTTTTTTATCTATCTGCTTCCGTACCTCTATCTTTACTTCTGATTACTTAGATATCCATATTCTATCTTTACTTCTCTTTCTAACTTTTCTTTCTCTTTCTATTTTCCTGGGTGGGTACTCTTGGATCTTACTATCTCTTTCTGTCTCTTTATCTTTCTTTGCATGTGGCTGTCGAAACATCTATACCTTCTTTCTTATTTTCTTATGGCTTTCCTATTCCATTCCCTTGGGCAACTTCTCTTATATTTTACTTTCTGATTTCATAGTATTGATATTACTTCTGGTCATAGGCTGATTAATTTCAAGAAGATCTCTATCTTGGATCTAGAGTGTAATTGTTCTTGCGAGGAATACTATTTAAATAGTTTGGGAAAGTTTACTAACCTGTCTATGGATCTTGAGGACATACTCGAGGATCAGATACTGGAGAGGTACTGCCTCGCATACGAGTATCCCGGACATACTGCGTATATCAGACCCCATCACTCTGCCCACTGCAGTCACTGACTCCATAGACCATGCTCTGATACCATCTTTGTAACAATCCCGATCAGGTAGATGTTACCGGTAGAGGATAGACCGTACTAACCTCATAAGCCTCTGACTCAACAACCATAACAATATTATTACTCGTTCCTCTAATTATTAATCATAAATATGGGTCTATGGCCCAAATTAACAATTGAACATGAAAACTTAACTTTAATAACTGAATACATAAAACACATGTTTTACCATGACTGACACATAATCAGGAACTAATATATGACTTCTATTTGACCTGACTGGACTCTCACTCTTTCTGACTTGAACTGGTGGACTCCAACCCTAATGACTATATCAGTATCCGTCCTCCCGAGCTCGTCCTCCGAGAATACCTACAACAAAAGAAAACTAAGAGTGTGGGTTAGATCGCTATTCGATCTAAGTGAGTGGACGAAAAACTGAAATACTGAAATAAAATCATTTGGTTCTAAAACCAAAGTTTCAACGAACTAACTTATAGGAAAACTTTCTTTCTGAAACTTCACTTGAAAACTCTTTAGTAAAACTTCTCTTTCTAAAACCTATTGTTGAAAGTCTGGCTTTTGAAATCTATTTCTGATTGATAATTTTCTGAAAACTATTTACTGGAAATCTGATAAATATACACTGCTCTGTATCTGAAAACTTTATCGCATGGGGGCGTGATGAGTGGTATTTATATCAGTATTTCCCACTCATTAACCTAATATTTTGTATAGTTTCTTGAGTTTTGTGAATATTTTGATGTGTTTTGTGTTATTTTGCAGATAAATAAAGTTGGGAAAGCATTGGAAGCAATTTGGGGCCAAAACAGTGAAAATTGGACAAAAAGGACATTCAGTAAATTGTCCACGTCGCGACGCCAATACCTTCCGCGTCGCGACGCCTAAATTGCGTCGAACAGTACTAACGTGCGCCGGGTCCACAAATCAGAATCTGAGAAAAGTTTGACTTTGCTAAAATACACCGTGCCACGTGTCAGCATCCTACGGTGCCGACAGTCATCATCGCCACGTGTGCCACGTGGCATCCTACGTGTCTCCATGTCATCAGCCACGTCAGCAAGTCAACAAGTCAACATTGCCACGTGTCGTGCCACATCATCATCAACCAATCAGGAAGTGCACGTGTCGCAATCCTGCGGTGCCGACAGTCTCTTTCCCACATGTCGCCACGTCATCGCCACCTCACCGCCACGTCAGCGCCACATCAGCATCAATCATGGAGTATCTAATCCTTATCTGACACGTGGCGGATAAGAATCTCATCGACCAATCAAAAGCCGCCACGTGTCACAATAATTGAAGCCCAACCACCGTGCCACGTGTCACCTTATCAGCTTATCCAGAATCTTCAAACCGGCGAACCAGAGCGTGCCACGTAGACAAAAGCTGGCGTAGCAACGCTGAAGTCCCGGGCGTCGCGACGCTGGAAGCCTACCGAGGCCTATAAATTGAGCTCGAGATTTCAGAATTCATTGTACCACTCTCTCTCTTCTATTCTCTGTAAAGAGAGAGTTTCTCTCTCTAGTTTCTTTTAGTTTTTAGTTTTTTAGTTTTTAGTTTTGTAAATAATTTTAATTACGTTTTGTTAATATAGTAATTTATTTTTTTACTTTTTATAGTTTTTACTATTTACCATGAGGAGGTAACTTCCCCAGCTAGGGTGAAAGGTAATTCTTTTACTGTTACTATTTAGATTAATCTCCCTTAAAAATAATATATTCACTATTTAAAATATTGACTTAAAAAGGATACCGCCAGATTGGTCGGTTGGTAATTCATTTTAATCTGGTTTAAACCTGACTAATAAAGGATACCGCCAGATTGGACGGTTGGTAATTTAATTTTGGTTCCGCCTTTATGGCTGGTTGGACTTAATTTGACTTAATCAGGATACCGCCTATATGGTCGGTTGGTAATATTATCATAAGTTTATATATTATTTTATGGGAGATATCTAAATTAGTAGTAGTAAAAGTAATTCCTTTTACCTTAGCATTTTATTTTATTTTACTTTTCAGTTTTACTTTATGTCTTTTACTTTTCAGTATTTTTACTTTATGTCTTTTACTTTTAAGTTGTTACTAGCCCTAGTTATGTGTTAGTTATCTGGGGTTGTGATGAATTCTAATATCACCGGTTTATAAGGGGTTATTTTATAGTTTGGGTAATTTAAAGGTTTACTTATTAAGTCTTAAGCTTAATGCTTCTTGTTGTTTGATCACCAATAAGATTGATGTGGTAAATCTAAAATGAACTAGACATAGGGATTTTAGGTTTCAGCCTTAGACTTAATAGCCCACGATCTTCCTTGAGGATAGATAACCCTTTAATAGATTTCCTTACAGGATAGGAATATACCTGTCGGGCGGGGGTAGCCATAATTGGAACTTAAACTTAATGAATCCAGATAATTTGGTTGACATAGACATATGGTTCAATTGGGTTAAACTGTGTATTTGCGTCTGACCATCGACAGAGGCTGTTGCATAATTTAGTGTTCCAGGTTAGTAAACTGATTTATTATACAAACATAAAATAATCACTTCATCTTTTAAAAGATATTAGAATGATTTACAACCCTAGATCTTTGTGTCTTTTGTTATTTTCCTTAGTATTTTCTTTTGTCTTTTATTTATTTATTTATTTTGTAAAACCACTTTCAACCAATCAAACAATCATTCTCTTCACCCTCAATTAGATATTTGTAAATAAATAGATTAATAATAATAACAACAGTAGGAATTAAGTCCTCGTGGGATCGATATTTTTATACTACTTGAACGATATGTGCGCTTGCGTTATACGTGTGTGTCTACGCCGGTCAGGGCGTTACGTATCGCCGTCCCCCCATACGCCTAACTGGAGCCAGCACTCCGAATCCATGACTTTGGGGTGTTACATATCGCCGCCCACCAAATCATGCCACTGCTGTCCCTGAAACTGGTGGTCTTGGGGAATTACATATCGCCATCCACCAAGCCACATAAGTAGAGCCGGTAGTGCTAATCCATGCTACTACCCGACCCTGAACTAGGGTCTAGGGGAGTTACATATCGCCATCCCCTAGCCCTGATCTAGGATCTGGCGGCATTACGTATCGCCGTCCCCCTAGTCCTCTACATGTGCACATGTTCTCTGTCTGTCAATTCCAACTGTAACAAGTTGCATACTGGGGTTGGTTTTTTTCCCCCATGCCCCGAAAAACATAAAACTCATGCTTTAACTCTCAAAACTGTATAAAACATTTTCTGAAAACTTTTCTTTCTTAATTAAAACTCAAATCATAACTGTTTATGAAATAACTGTAATAATAAAATATTCTAACGCCCTAAAGCGTGAAAGTAAATCTGATATCAAAACTTAATAGGTAAAACCAGTTTGAGAAAAAAGGTCAACTCACTGTTTTGGAGTTCAGATAGACTTTCTTCACTTCGCTGGCGAATATGTATTTCTTGCAATGATCTATCATTGATAGTTTCGATTAGAAAAAGACTAGGGATACAGATTGAAATCAAGTTAAGTTGCCTATTCAAATAAGGAATACCACTATAAAGTGTATTGAACATATGACACGATGTAATATATACCTACGGGTTGATACGATACTCTTAGGGTAGACTCTACGTGTTCGGATGAAACTAGAATGACTTAAAATTGATTTGGGCATTAATTTGTTCACACGTCGCGACGCGGATCATCCAGAGAGGTATCCTGATTTTTGCCGTGCACGTCGCGACGCACAACCCCCTTCGCGTCGCGACGCGTAATACACCATAAGCATTCCTGGGAATTTTCCAGATCGCGTCGCGACACAGGGCTCTCTGCGTCGCGATGCAAGGCCAATTTCTGGTCTTGATTTCATTCTATCATGCACATACGGTTCAATACTTCATTTAAACATTTACACAAGCACATATATCCTCAATAAATGTCATTTATCATCAATATTAACTTCAAATAATCTTTAACCCCATTGTTCTTATCACCTCTTACAATTATTAAGATTTTCCAAAATGAACACTTAATTCAATCAATTTCTTTCCAAGACAATCACCATTCCTATCATGCGACTACCATTAGCATATACTCAAATTACCAAGACTCCATAATACCAAGTTTGGGTCAAGTTAGTCTTACCTCATCTTCTTGTGGATTTCCACATCTTCTAGGGTTTCAAGGATGCCAAATCTCCTTGCTTATTCTCTTTTTCTTTCTTTCTTCCCCCTTCTTTTCCTTTTCTTCTCCTTCTATTTCTTTTTCTTCTTTTTCTTCTTCTTTTTCTTTCTCTCTCGTTAATATGCCTTCTTTCTTTTATTTTCTAATTTTGAAACATTGAATAGTGTAATCCTTTTATACTAGGGTTTTTTTGATATTTAGGAGAAATGTGGAAAAGTGTAGAAATTTGAAGAAGTTTTGAGAATCTACTAGAATGACCTCTGGGTACTATTCATTCGAATTTTTATCTGCAATTTTAGCCCACTTCCGGTTCGAATTTGCAAAAATATTCAACACAAAAGTTGTAGATCTCGATCTTAGCTTTCCGACGATATAAAATTTATAAAAATCAGAATTCGTATGAGAAAGTTACGGTCCAAATACTATGGACTGCTCGTAGTGGGACATCATTGAATCCCGCATCGAAGTTTCGAAGAATTTATTGTTCGCCCATAAATTCGTTCTGCGAATGTATAAATACTTAGATATAAATTATATTACGTAACACTCGTCCCGCGGTGTATCCGTACTATAGTCAATGAGTCAATCAGTAGTATGGACCTCGTTACATGAATATTTTTCGGAATTAGGCTAAGTTTATCCATTCAAGTACTTGCTATCACTACATAGCGTATCATACTTGCGACTTATCATAAGGTGTATATATATGTTGATACGAAACTCTTAGGGTGGCCTCTAACATTTAAAATTGGATGTGAAATGAAATGAAGTTGTTTCTGCCTCCTGTTGCGACGCCGGGTCTGGCACGTTTCGACGCCTAAGTAAACAGAACCAGGCAGAGAGCATGTTATTTTTCGCGTCGCGACGCCCACCTGATCAGACCCGAGGCATAGCCTCTATTTTCTACGTGTCGCGACGCTGAATGACGAACGTTGCGATGCTATGCCAATTTCAGGCCCTAGCATAAATTCCCTAATGACATTCTCCAAATCAAACCCAACCCCTTATTTTATACAAACTAGATCAACCATCCATATTCTAATCATCATAATTTTAACCTTCTATTATCATCACAATATCCAATTTTCATAGACTTCAATTTAGTTTCATATTTAGGATTCCTCACAACATCAACTTCTTAATACAAAAACCCAAATGACATCAACTTCTAATTAATCATCCTACAACAATCCTCAAATCCTCAAAACTCAATATATATAAAGATTTTGGATCAAGCCTTACTCACCTTGAATCATGTACTTGCTTCCTCTTTGAAGTCCATAGACCTTCCTACATTCTTCCTAGACTTGGGTTTGTGTTGGAGCTCCCTTCATTCTTCTTCCAAACTTCTTATAAGATCACAATCCTCTCACTCTCTCCTTTCTCCATTTTCTTTCCTTCTTCCCTTCTCCCTCACGTTCTTTCCTCTTTTTCTTTCCTCTTTTGGATGAAAGAATAATGACCTCTCTATACTATGGGCTAATGGCTTCACATTTTACTTCTTGATTTATTTGGTTCTTTCTAGAGGAGTCTATGGGGTTTGAGAGATATTTTAGGATTATTGGGCCATTTGTAATTATTGGACCCAAGTGAGAAAGACTATGGGCTTATAGATCAAAATGGAAATTTCTTTTTTCTCTTTATTCACGTCACTGTGCAAATATCTTGGATGAATGGCCAAATTAGACCTAGTTTCCTTCAAAATTTGGAAAAATATCCAACATAAAATTTATAGATCTTCGTCTTAGCTTTCCGGCGATATAAAATTCATCAAAATCGAAGATCGTATGAAAAATTTATGCCTAATATACTAAGGGCTTTCCCGAGTTGTATTTTTTTTGGCTAAATTCCGTATCGGAACTACGAAGAATTATCGATTACCCGAAAAATAATTTTGTGAACACGTACATGTTTGAACATGATTTACATCATGTATCATACCTTCCATAGCGTAATAGTCGTCGGTCTCTGACAATGTACAAGTCGTCGGGATTACCGGATGTTACATAAGGACAGAGGAATCTCGGCTTGGTTTAAGTTTTCCATCTTTTTCAACAAATTTCACGTTTTTCTAAGTCTCCATGTTCATGCTTTAATCGTGAAAATTTGATTATATGATGCATGTTTAAAATGATTAATAGCACGTTCTAGATATCTGTAATTATTCAGGATAATTGTCAAAATGTTAATATTATAATGATGAATTCATAAATAATTAATTTTTTCGACTTGCAAATAATTTTATAATTTTTAAACCCGATCATTTTAAGTCGGATCGAATCAAGTCGATGGATTGACCCGACCCTTATACACCTAGATATATATGATCTACTTGTAAATATTTACATAAGGTACATTATATTAAGTAAAAGGGGGAAAGAGAGAGCAAAAGATACTAACAGCCAGAGGGTGGAACCTTTCCGTAGGAGTGTGTGAGTATCAAGACAAAGGAAAGAATAGTTGAGAGTTATTTTAGGGACCAAGACGCCCTGAGTTTATCTTAAACAAGTTTTAAAATATATAGATCTTCCAATAAAAGAGATAATTTTTTTTAAAACTTTTTTTATTGTAATAACTATTAATTTTTTTTTTTTAATTTTATAGTATTAATTTTATTGTAAATTTATGATTTTAGCGGACGGCTATTCCCAAAAACTCCCGATAGGAACATTGCTCAAGTGGTAGTTAGATTTGCTATATGCTACCTTTCTTTGCACTTTTACCTCTTTTTATCTTTGCTTCCAATTCCATGCATGGATTTCTCCTCCAAAATATAATATATTGTCTTAGTATTTCCATGTGTTAAGAGAAAAAGAGCAAAGAGAAAAGAAACGCTCACTCTCTCTCCTTGCTCTTTAATCCCATTTTAATTTTCCTTCTTTAATTGGCTTGCTTTTGTTTTCATAAATCATAACCTCTCTTACAAAGTTTGTAATACAAACTTTGATTTATCCTTCAACTACCCACAAAAATATTAAGCTAGCTACTACTACTACATAATCACTAGGCCCTGTTGTTGCTTCTTGTTTTTTTTTTTAAAAAAAAATAAATAAAAAATAAAAAATAATAATCTTTTATCACTTGATTAACATAACAGATCTTGTTTTTTGCATTAAAATTCTGCTTCTGCCTTGATTTTCTGATCTGGGTCCTCTGTTTCTTCATTATTTTTAGCCTTTTTTGTAGTGTAATGAGATCAAGAATCAAATTCTTTGACCACATTTTAAGCTTCATATTTCTTTGCTTGTTTGATTGATCTCTCATTCATCATCATAATCATAATCAATGGAAGAAGCTAGAGAATTTAAGCATGTATGCAAGTTCTGTAGCAAGAGATTCCCCTGTGGCAGATCCTTGGGTGGTCATATGAGGTCTCATATGATCACCATCACTGAACCAACAGAGCAGCTTGCAAGGAAAAAGCTTCCATCTGTTAATGACACTGAAACCAATGGCTATGGCCTCAGAGAGAACCCAAAGAAGTCTAAAAGAATTTCAGATCATTCAAGTGCAGTCACTTCACAAAAGAAAGGTATGAGTTTTGTTTCAGAGAAAGAAAGAGTGTCTAATCAAAATTCTCGGGCTAGTTCTAATCAGAAGCTGGTCACTGATAGCCAATCTGATACTGAAACTGTTACTCCCAATCGAAAGAGGAGATCGAAAAGAAGAACATTAAGGTACATAACCACCAACACCACTTCAAATTCTTGTTCTTTTTCAGTTGCTAATAATAATAATAACAACAATGGCTATGAACAAGAAGAACTTGCCATGTGTTTGATGATGCTTTCAAGGGATGTGGGTTCTAGAGGTGTCTTGAATTCTGTTGCTGAATCTTCTGATAACAATTCTGTGTTCTTGGAACCTAAGATTGAGTTTAAGAAGCTGAATTCTAGTAAGCATAAACCAATAAGCAAGAAAAAGATTCGTGATTCGTATGATCTTGAACTGAGGTCAGATTCTTTGAGAAGATCAATAACAACTGATGTTTCTGATGCCGAATTCTACAAGGATTCTCAAATGAGAAGCAAATTTGAGTGTGCTACTTGCAACAAGATCTTTCACTCATACCAAGCTCTTGGTGGTCACAGAGCTAGCCACAAAAAGATCAAAGCTTGTTTTGGTTCAAAAATTGAAAGCAGTGACAACAGCATTGAAGCTGAGGATTCACTTGACCGAACAGCAGACAGTAAGCTAATCAAATCCATTAACAATGAGAATTCAGCTGATCATTACTTTGCTGCTGATTGTGATAATAATAATAATAGAGTTGATACAAGTTATGGGGTAAAGAAAAGGCATGAATGTCCAATTTGCCTTAGAGTTTTCCCATCAGGCCAAGCATTAGGTGGTCACAAGAGGTCACACCTAGTTGGTGGCAAGGAAGCTAGGAACAATCCAACCATTGTAATTGAGAATCCGATACCCGAAATTCGCAACTTCCTTGACCTTAATCTGCCTGCTCCTGATGAAGAAGACAGCAATGCTCACTTGGGGTTGCAGCAATGGTGGATTAGAAGAAGCCACAAGCATGAAGCACTTGTTGGCTTAATTTCCAACTGACCTTCTTCATCATGCCTTGGTTTCAAATAAAATTTCAAGAGTGTACAATATAAGTTTCTTCTTCTTATTTCATTCATTCTTTTACACATTGCTGCAAAAAAAAAAAAAAAACACAAGCCTATTGTTAAGTGTTAATTCAACACTGTGATTGAATTTCATGTTTGCACTTTTTTCCTGTTCTATAGAAAGCAACATGTTTTGGGGCAATAATTTTATCTTGGCACCAAAGTGAAATGAGTGAGGTGTTGAAATTTGGCTTGGTATGTGAAGTCATGAAGAGATTTTTTTTAAAAAAAATTATAATGTACAAAAAGATGGCATGTGTGTCCAAGCCAAGGTGGTTGTTTAGTCACCTACCATAAAACTTGACAACCCATCTCACTTCTACACATCTTAATTTATTTCTCAAATTTAGTGCACTAATTTAAGTGGTGTGTTATTATATCTTTATCTTTGGATTAAAATGAGTATTTATGTCATATTTATGGCTTCGATTGAACTACTTTTAATATTTGTTCATTGGAGTTTGAGTTAGTTCACCAAAAAAACACTAGTGTATGCAGAGATAAGAGTGTGAGAAAACTCAAACCCAATTAAAAATTGAACAATGAGAGTATGATTAGGTTATGTTAAATTATGGGATTGATTATAATTGTTGAAATGCACAATGACTACTTTTAAACTTAATATCAAATGAGACATATTTAAAGCTAGGTTCAAAGTAGTGGAAAAAAAGTCATTTGTTGTCCTTAAGTACTACTTTTCATATTTGTTCATTGGAGTTTGAGTTAGCTCACCTAAAAGACTTATTTATACTATTTTTTAAGGTGTCACACAAGAGGTATAAGGTTGGAATTCCGATTACAAGTGTAATGTTATTTTTTTGGCAAATACTAGGCATGTTAGATATATTTTTTTTTGGGAAACATTGGAAACCTCACTGCTAAACCACATGATCCGAGCTTAAGCAGACCAAGTAAAACCTATGACTGCCACAAACTCTTACAAGAAATGTACCCATGAAATCGAACTCAAGAATTGACAATTAAGTCCTAAACCATTTTCACTTTTGAAATATATCTAATAGCAGTGTTTTAAAACTCGGTCCGGTCAATCGATCCAGGATGACGAGAGGGTCAAGAGTCAAAGGAAAGACCAATGGTCGACAAAAAATTATTATTTTGTTGTGTATTTATATAAAAATATGAATAAATTTATTTTTTTTTTGAAAAAAAAAATATAATTAGCACTAGTTTTAGTATGTTTTCAAATATTATAAGAATTTTTACCAAAATTATAATCAAAATATAGTAATAAATTAATTTACTTTTTTAATTTGAATAAAAAAAATTTAAAAAAAGTCAGAAACCTGTCCAACATGTGACCAATTCGGTCGGGTCGTGATTCAACCGGTCGGGTCTTAGACCAAATTAATATCCATAAAGTCAATGATATCACCCGGACCGGTCAAAGGACCAGTCCACATGTCAACCGGTCCATGTGGGCCAGTCTGGATTTAAATCATTGTTAAATAGAACTTTTTTTTTTGTCAAAGTGCTTATGAACATGTATTAAATTTTGGTTGTGAAATCCAAGCTCCTCAAACATTTTAAGATGAAAAATTATGTATATAACCGTATTTTTAAAATCGGATCGGCTGGTTGAATCAGGAACCGGCCATGAGTCTGGTTTGAAAAACCCCTAAAAATCGGTCATATAAAAAACCAATCAAAATCGGTCAAAATCGATGATTTAGACCGATTTTAGAGTCTCTTTTTTTAAAATAAAAAGGTTTCAAATCATCTTTTAGTCCAAATCATTTTGTTTTGATGTTATAAATTATTAGAATTAATGATAGTATTTTTTTATATTTATTGTGTAATTTTTATTTTTATATATATTATAATTTTTAATTAAATAAAACTATTTATGAATTCGGTTGATTTTGTTAGGTTTTATCATAACGATTCAACCGATCAAACCAGTGATTTATTGAATTTTTTAATCATCGATTCAATTATCGGTCCCACTTTTTAAATAATGATGCAAAAGCACTTTGTTAGGATAGAAGCTGAGCACAGTATGGAGAAGCCACAACAATAGGCTGGTTCACTTGCTTCAAGTAGCTGGCAGTCAGGTGCTCCTTTGGCTGGCATACAAAGAACCGGCAGCAACTTTTTAACTACCCAGAAAGCTTTTTGGTTAACTTTATGCTTTATGCTTTTGGCCGGTTTGGGGGTATTTTGGTCTAAATTTACGGCTTATATTTCGAGGTACAATGTGGGAATGGGAGTATGTGAGAATTTTTTGACCACTCGCAATTCTAGTCCTCTAGTTGGTAGATTCAGTCTCCGATTCCAAATCAAAATCAAACCGTCCGATTCCTGATTTCACGCTTGTAGAACCGCAATGGAACCGGATAATTCTGGTTCAGTTTCGGTTCCGTAAAATATGAAACCAGAATCGAATCGAATGATTTCGATTTTTTTAATTAATTTTAAATTTTTAAAAAAATAAAAATGAGATTTGAAATTTGAAATTTATTAATTTAAAATTAGTAATTTGAATTTATATTACATTAAATTAAAAATAAAATAAAAGAGCTTGAATTTAAATTTTTAAAAATTTAAGTTGTCTATATATCCTCTTAAGGTGAAAAGAATCAAAACTCACGTAGTTTTATTATATTTTTTAGATAGTTCCCCATTATAAAACTACTACACAACCAAAAATAAAAATAAATCAAAATGTCAAAACAACACTTCAAACAAGTACAATGATATCCAGTCAGTACTCAACTATTTATGACATGAATAATATGCACTACTTTTGGACATGTTAAATAATATATGCATGCATATGACGTAAACACCAAAGCATAGCAAGCACTTATGTGAAAAATAAGTGTGCAACGAGTCAATGCTTAAAACCTTATTTTATGAGCGGGACACAACCAAAGAAATCTCATCTCATATCCCCCAAGTCCACAAAATAGGTGTTCAAACCCAGAGCCACTATGACTTGAAAATAAGCAACATTGGTTGCATGCTATAATATTCTCCCCCTAAATATGATGAGCTCATAAATAAAAGCTCTTTCGAGTCAAGAGTTTTTGCCCTTATCTTTTAAATTTGGCTCATTGGCTCTTTTGCACTTGAAACTCATTTAAACTGATTTTTTTTTCTTTTCTTTTACAAGGGATAACATACGGTCATCTAATCAAAGACCACACTATCTAGTGAGCTAAGTATGATAGAGATTAGACTACTAGTCCAAAAACTCATACATGCGACCAAGCATCGACAATAATAAAAACGTGTATGTGAAATACAAGCACAAAATATATCAACGGTTTTTTATCATACACACTCATGCACATAGAACATCAAGAAAAGTAAAAGCATATTATACATGCATATCCATATATCCTACATTCCAATATCACATGAAACAAGCTTTTAATGATGTATCAAACCACAAAATATTTTTGGTCTTTTTCATTTTATATATTTTTTTTATCACAAGAACAATAAAAGACACAACATGACTTGTCATTATCCAATGGTACGTGGAGTTGTATTCCCAAGTGCAGATCATACTACCGTCCATTCGGAATCGGCTATGAAATTTATGTCTGAGTTTCCATCTTATATACTAAGGGGCATATAATAATACAAAATACATACACCCATATGCGGTGAAAATAAAAACATACAGTCGTGCAAAAATATAAAATACACGCAGACACGCATGTAATGGGGAAAATGAACGCAACAACTAAGAAGAAGTATATTGAAGTGCCCTCTCATCATGCCTTTTAGGATCAAGGCATTCAGAATATGATGGGAAGTCATCTCGCTTCCTTACCCAAACTTTCTTAGGACTGTCCTTTACTTGAGAACTCCTAGTTAGCAGTGCAAGTTTCTCACTAATGAGTTGAGTGTAAGGGATTTCAGAGGGGTATTACCGGGTAACGCAGCGGAACGCGGAAAAATAAATTTTTCCGATTTCAATAATTTTTCTTGGGCAATTAAAATAAATTTATTTATTCTAATTACTAAATACTTAAAAACTGAAACTTTTACCCAAAAATCAGATTTTTCCCCTAAATTATCGTAGGATCCCAAAGATTTATATTTTGATCATTTTAGTCCTAATTTGTCAAATATAATTTAAATGATTTCAAATCACTACCAAAATGATTTATACATGTTATATACATCAAAATACAACTCACAACAAAAATCTCAAAATTTCACCAAAAAGATAAAGATATTTGCCCTTATCTTTTGAATTTGGCTCATGGCTCTTTTGCACTTGAGACTCATTTTTCTTTTCTCTTACACATGATAACATAAGGTCATCTAATCAAAGACCACACTATCTAGTGAGCTAAGTATGATAGAGATTAGACTACTAGTCCAAAAACTCATATATGAGACCAAGCATCGACAATAATAAAAACATGTATGTGAAATACAAGCACAAGATATATCAATGGTTTTTATCATACACACTCAAGCACATAGAACATCAAGAAAAGTACAAGCATATTATACATGCATATCCATAAATCCTAAATTCCAAGAACACATGCAATAAGCTTTCCATGCTCTATCAAACCACAAAATATTTTTAGTCTTTTTCATTTTATATATATTTTTTTTCATCACAAGAACAATAAAAGACACAACATGGCTTGCCATTATCCAATGGTACGTGATGTTGTATTCTCGAGTGCAGATCATATTATCGTCCATTCGAAATCGGTTATGAAATTTATGTCCGAGTTTCCATCTTATATACCAATGGGCATATAACAAAAACAAAACACATACACTCATATACAGTGAAAATAAAAAACATACAGTCATGCAAAAACATAAAACACATGCAGACACACATGCAATGGGGAAAAATGAATGCAACAACTAATAAAAAGTACACTGAAGTGTGCTCTCATCATGCCTTTTAGGATCAAAGCATTCAGAAGATGATGGGAAGTCATCTCGCTTCCTCACCTAAACTTTCTTAGGACTCTCCTTTACTTGAGAACTCCTAGTTAGCAGTGCAAGTTTCTCACTAATGAGTTGAGTGTAGAGGATTTCAGGGGGTATTACCGGGTAACGCAGCGGAATGCGGAAAAATAAATTTTTCCGATTTCAATAATTTTTCTTGGGCAATTAAAATAAACTTATTCATTCTAATTACTCAATACTTAAACCTGAATTTTTTACCCAAAAATCAGATTTTTCCCTTAATTGCCGTGAGACCTCAAAGGTTTACATTTTGATCATTTTAGTCCTAATTTATAAAATATAAATTTAAGTGATTTCAAATCACTACCAAAATGATTTATACATGTCAGATGCATCAAAATACAACTCATAATAAAAATCCCTAAATTTCACCAAATTGTCGAGAACCCCCAATAGTTTCATCTTGGTGTATTTTGGTCCATATTTATTCAAAATAACTTTTGATGATTTCCAATCAACGCCAAATGATTTTTTTATATACATCAGTATACAACACATATATGAAAAGCCTCAATTTTGGTTTAGATTAAGAACCCTAATTTCTCAAATTAATCCAATTAATAAAATTAACTAAAATTAACTAAATCCAACACTTTAATCTAATCTCTACAACACCAAACAAGTCTCACAACTTTGAAACAACTCAAGAACAATTATAGGTCATCAACGAGTAGCCTAACAACTCTAGAATGGCAATAAGATCATCAAATAATCAAAAGTGTGCTTATACACCATTTATAAGAATACCTTAATAAACATACATGCATACATTTTTCATTCATGCTTCCAAACATCATAACACAAACATAAGAAAGTAGAAAAACTCAAGAACAACACATGTTGTAGCCAAAAACAAAATGAATAATTTTCCTTTTAATGGAAAGTTGGAAATACTTGCTAATTTCCAAGCTTTCTTTAATTTTTCTTAGTTTCTGTTGGGGTTGGTGCTCAGAGCGCCAATTCCCGGTTGTATTTCTGTTAAATACTTCTGTAAAACATTATTATTATGAATAATATATGCAGTTTCTATAATATAATCTATATTTCTATATGGTAAAGACGTAATGACCTTAGAATGATTAGTCATGATACAGTTGCAAAAGCGTCGCAACGGACATTGAGATGTATCATGACGTTGTCATTCTCAGACAGTTCCTGATCAAGGTTTACACTACTTGGTCAGTATAGTAAACTCGTTGAGACCGGTACATGTCGTATACTGGAATATATGATTCTAATGGTTTCTCAATGAACCATAAGTCTTGGAGACTAGTATAGACGTGTAGGTGTTTATAGCGGATAAACACTGAATGACTCACTGAAGATTCTTAATGGATGGTACACCAGCGTCAATAAGAATCTTCTTGGGTTGAGTAGCACTTGTGATTCTTAGACTTGAGATGCCATTGTGGGCGCATGAGACATCTTCTACACTTAGACGGCAGTCACGTCACCGATCTATTTAGATCAGACCTCCGCCTGTTCGTTGGGTGTAGATAGATCCTCAGGGTGTCCTATGTGTATCAAGATAGGATCCGTCAGTTCTGTGTACCAGAGCATAGGTAGTCCATATGATTAGCAATCAGATAAAACCATGGGCCCGTGGTAAAGTTTAGAAGCTAGTTCTAAACATTCTTTTTGAAATTGCTAATAGAATAGTCGACTGGATAATCCCGATAGAGATTTGACGTTTACATCTATATCTCTGGGATTTATCCGGATACCTGTGACGGAGGAATTATACATTTGCCATGACCTCGACCTGTATGGTTCAGCGAGATTATCCGTGATCATCATAATCTACGGGTGGATAGATTATGGACATGAAATTTGATTTCGTGACGGATATACCTGAATCTAGAGAGTCTCAATAATGAAACATACTCGTAGAGCACTAGAGCAACATTAATAAATAATATTGATTATTTACAAAGTCGTTTAAAGGTTAAACGCAAGATACGTGCTAAAGGGACCCGATAGTCATTTACTTAATTATTGTGTATTTACATTTAATACTTGATTAATTTAAATACACATTAATTAATAGTCAAAATGAGTTATTTGACTTATATCCTAAATGAATATATATTTTTAATATTTAATGTAAATATTATACATATATTTAATATATTTGTATTTGATTAATTAATTAATTGTTTAATTGTTAAATGATTAAATTAATTAAAATATAAATATCTTACATTAGGATATTTAAAGTAAATGATTATGTTGCCTTTGTTGACTTTATATAAATATCATTAAAGTGTTATTAGATATTTATGCAAGTTGTTAACATATTTTTGAAATGAAATTGAAATGAAAATTATTGATATATGTTTGTGAATTTCGGCCAAAGGCCATTTTGTGCACAAGTATATATTGTTTTCATTTTTTCATTTTAAGTTAACCTAATACACTTTACAAGAAACACCATTAAAGAAAACAAGAAAGCAAGTGAAGGAGAAAAGGAAAAACTTAAAGAAAAGCTTGGATTTTGTAAGTTTTTCAAACTTACTATTAGAAAGGAATTTGTTCCTTATGATTTAGGCAACATCTTGTGATGTTCTTAAGTTATTCTTTTCATTATTTCTTGTGTTTTTGATGATGGAAATTTGGTTGAAAGTGTTGAGCATGTGTAATGAAGAAAGGTTGTAACTATTGTAGTTATAAACATTCTTTTAAGGTTTTTGAAACCATGTTGCTAATCTAGAGTTATTGACCCACTCTTAAATGACCTAGATTTGATCTTGAGTTGTTTCATTGTGTTGAGACTTGGATTGGATGGAAGAATGATGATTGAAGTAATTGATTTAATGTATTTGGTCTAATTTGTCCAATTTGAGGAAATTGAAAAATTAGGGTTTTTAACTAATTCCAAATTTGGGGTTTTCATATATGTTGAGCATCTGGGTGTGTATATGATGCATGCAAAGTTTCATGTTGATTGGATTTCATTTGGATGAGTTTTGAAGCATGAAAAGACCAAATGGTCAACTTGGGCACCAAATGGTGCATTCGGCCAAGATAAGAAAAATTGGGGATTTTGGTTCCTTTGGTGTTTGATGTTTTGAACATCATAAGTTCATCTTAGAAATGATTTAGAATCATTCAAAATTGATTGGATCAATTTCGGACTAAAACGGACAAAATACCAAAGTAAGGGCATTTCGGTAAATTCACTTAAAATTGTTTTATTGAATTTATTTTCATAATTTGATTATTGGAATATTAAATAATATGTTTATTTAATTAATCCGAGAAAAAGTTTTGAAATCTGAAAATCGGATTTTCACCGCTTCCGCTGCGTTACCGGATTCACCCCCTAAATAACCCCTACAAAATGGTATCAGAGCGAGTCTGATTCTAGGCCACCTAATATGATTAGCCTTCATTGAATCAATGTTTAATCATGTTTTCTTGACTTTATGCATGCTAATTAGGATCTAAATTGGTTAGATTTAGGGTGTATGACACTTAGCGGAAAATCCCTAATAATAAGGTTTGAATGTAATTTTGTATTTGATGCATGTTATATGGTCCGTCTTGTCAATACGGTTTATGAATACTTCTTTGTGACTACATCCGAGACCGTGCCTCTGCTGTGAGGATGTAGCCGATAAAGATTTATTTATACCGGATGTATATCAGATACTAGGTAAATTCAAGTAAAAGCGGAATTCTGAACGTGCCCTAGCTGTCATGATTGCGTAAGTAACTTGAGTTTACTATTGATGAGTTTAACCTTGATATGTCTCCTTGTGGGCCTGCCTTCGCAGCGACAAAGAGAAACGGCCAGGTGTGGGAACACAGGACCTGGGCGA
>SKCR01051393.1:0-38753 GCA_019454045.1 Zanthoxylum bungeanum
ATTTCACCCTTCCCCCAGCAGAAATTAATTACTAAACATAAAAGAAAGTAAAAACACACAAACAAACTATCATTACTAAAAATAAAAATACATAATTAAAATACAGAAAATAAACACACAAGATATAATCCTCAAGTTCCTTATTAGAAACCTCAAGGAAAGTATGAAATTTACAAATGAAATGACTTGGTATTTATAGGCAAAATTTTGCCTCCACCAATTTCTCCACCAAATATGGCACCAAACATGGCACAAAACATGGCACCAAATCCACCAAACATGCTAGCATGTTTGGTGGAAGTTTGACAATTTTCAATTTTCAATTTTTTTATTTTATTTTATTTTGTTTTGAAAATGACTTTAATAATTTCACATAAAACACTTCGGATGTTTAATCAATTTCGGTTATGAAAAATTTAGAATTCGAAATTATTATGAACGTCTCAGTTGTAGATCATTGAGTCTTCTTTAATCTGAAACTTGAATCACCTCAATCCGATATCGGAGTAAATAATTATGGCCAAAATACGAATATTACGCAAAGTTGAAATTTCCGAAATTGTACTTCATTAGAACGCCATTTCAAGTTTCCAAGCTCTAAAATCCAAATGTCAAGTCCAGTTTTTACCCTTATTTATTCCATGTTTCGTCCTGATTGATTCCATTAAGTCACGATTTTATTTTATTTGTAAAATAAACTAAAACACATCAAAACTTTCATAAAACCCGAGAAACCATACAAAATATTAGGTCAAAAGGGCGATAAATAATGATATATTTTCCGCTCATCACCGAGCATTCTCTGAGGACAATATTATGTATAACTCACCGGACTGTTTTTTCTTTTTTATTTATTTCTTTATTTTTGAATTTGTGTTTGATTGCATGTGTGTGTTGAAAGACATTTGTTGGTTTCATCGTTGTAAGCCCTCACGAGATTATAACTCATCTATGAAGGCCGCCTAGGGGTTTAAAGGCTTATTGCATACGCTAAATGTAATTGTAATCCCTATGAAAATAGCTTAATTTAGTTTATTTAAGTTTTTATTTCTTTTTATTTTTGCTCGAGGACAAGCAAAATATTAATTTTATAGGTGTGATGAGCGGTCGATATATCATATTTACTGCCTCTGAATCTTACATTTTGTTAGTTAACTCGAGCCTATTGAGTGTTTTCATGTGTTTTTTTTATTTTGTAGGTTGAGATACAATGAGATAAGTATGGGTGCAAATCGTCGACTAAACGAGGTATTTTTCGACATAAAATGCATTAGAAGGCTCATTGGCGCGACTACGTATCCCCACTATCGCGCCAACACAAATTGAAAACTTCAAGAGCTCACTGACTCCCATTGGCGTGCCAACAGGACCCCATTGGTGCGCCAACGGGACCTGAGATTTGAAGTGCTTACAACCTTCTATTGGCTTGCCAATAGGCCCGAGTCTAGATTTAATTATAACTCCAGTTTCTTAAGAAAGAAAGCTCTCAGCACTCTCTAAAGAGAATACTTTTGGAGACTCAAGAGCAGAGAAAAATGCCCAGAGTAAGGCAAGAATAAAACCTCAACCCATACTGAAGATTGAAGCAGAAGATCTCACCAAAACGAAACTATCTTCTTTTCTCTTCTATTTTTATATTTATGAGTTCTTGCTTTGTAATATTGAAAAGTTTGTGCCGAATGATAAATATGTGTAACTAATTCATTAGTCAAGGATTATAATGAATTCTAAAAAAATTATTTAATTTGCATATTTATATTCTTTTGCGTGTTACTTGTGTTATTTATTATTCTCTATGCGTAATGTGTTTTATTATTTGGCCAACAATATGATAGTTGTGGTAAACCCCTAGGTACTTGGAAATGGAAATTTAGGTTTAGCCTTGGGAATAATAGCACGTGATCGTAATTCTTAATGAATAGATTTTCGTACAGGATAGAAATATACCTATAGGGCATGCATAACCAATATTAGAACATGTTCTTAATGAGTTTAACTTGACTTAATTATCATATGACTATAGATAAATAAATTGAGTTACGTATTTCTATCTGACCATTGGAAGAGGCTTGTAGATAAATTAACGTTCCAGGTTAATAACTCATGTTAATTGCTCAATTGGATAAAAACTGCATAAAATTAGTTCGCATGTTTAGGTGAAGTTGCGACTCTAAATTCTCCTTCTCATAAGATTTTCCAAAATATTGTTAATTTTTTTTTATTTTGTTTAATCAACTCCATCTTTCATCAATTGTTTAGTTTTAGTTAAGTTAGATCTAATGTTAGTATTAATAGGATTAATAATGAGTTCATGTGGGTTCGACACTCGATTTTTTGTCACTATATTACTTGAACGATATGTGCGCTTGCGTGCGGTAATAAAATCGCGATCAACTGTAATTGATTTTCAATTGATAGAGTTAAATAGCAAATTCCCTGAGCAGACTGTGGAACTTCTTACACTAAGCTCGCCCTTAGATCCAACTAATAGATTCAAATTATTTGATATGGATCGTTTTTGTCTTCTTGTTGAAAAGTTCTATCATCGTGATTTCACTCCTGATGAAATGTTTGCTTTGAGAAGAAAATTAGAACATTATAAGATTCATGTGCTTTCTCATTCCGAATTTCAAAAAAATTATTTCTATTTCTGAAATATGTCGATGATTAGTTGAAACCAAGAAGTCATACCATTATTTCTTGATCGATAAATTAATTCATCTAGTGTACTCTTCATGTTTCTATAGCTATAACAGATCGTGCATTTTTACTATGAACCTTATCAAGACACACTTCGCAGTAAGATGGAAAGTGGGGTTTTTGTTTTTGTTTTTTTGCCAGATTGTTAATTGTGTTTATTGAAAGAGATATTGCTCATTCAATTAACTTGGGCCCATCTACAGTACCCAAGAATATTTCATACCATTGGTTCAAACATTCAACTTAAACCATTAAACATGCAAACTCTGTCAATAAATATGCAATTTTTCAGAACAACCATTAAACATGCAAACTCTGTCAATAAACATGAAACTTTTCAGAACATGAAATTAATTACATATTTATTGATAAAGTTTGCATGTTTAAGATTTAAGTTGCATGTTAAATGTTAAAAATAACATGTTTGTACGCAAAGGTATTTAATACCCTTAGGTACCATAGTAATGACCAATTAACTTATATTTGGTCATTGATAAGTTTTATTGTTTAAAGCCACGAAAAGTAAAACTTCATTAGTGTGTGTGTGTTTTTTTTTTTTAATTTGAATAATATTTTTATTATGTAACTCTCTTATTTTTGTATAAGACTCATAATATTCCTCTTAATAGGTGTATTTTTCTATTTACAATTACATCCTAAATCCGTTCCTGCACACATGCACATTATCAAATCATCCATTCCTCGCTGTGAACCTTTAGATTTTTCTTTAATAAAAATCTAGCTAATCTAACAATCTAAAACCATAAATATTTTTGCCAGCATAAACTGTTTCGGCACCAAACCAAGTATTTTCAAAATTATTACAACCTACATATATTAATATATCATCATTATGTGATTCCTTTCAATATACACATATATAAAAGCCAAAAGTATAATCTAAATTATATTGCCTTTTAATGATGAATTTTTAGTTGTTTGAATTTCTTTGTACGCAAAGCAAACTTTCCTCCCAAAAAAAAACCCAAATTGATAATCAGGCGACAAGATTTCAAGTTTTTCATTGTTCAATGGATTATCATTTTTTATGAAGATGAAAAAAAGAGACATATAAAAGCATCAATTAATAAAAAGGGCATTATAATCCTTTAAAATAAATAAATAAGGACAATATAGTCATTTTTTAGGTCAAACAACGTCAACTATTACATTTAACAGGACAACCAACGGATATGAGTGTACATGTCTATTTCTAAAATTAAAGGGTGTGTAATTGTCCCCTAAACAAAATTTTGGGGATGCATATCTCATTTTCCCTTAAAAGTTTTATGAATTTCGTTAATAATAATAAAAACAAACACTATGATCAAAGATATTAAACATTCCAATTTTTTTAATATGTTAAGAAACCATCTTAGTATTTGCACAAGGAAACTTAATATATGTTCATATAATGGTGTTGGAAAGAAATCAAGCAATTGACACGTGGCCAAATGCATCACGAAGGGGATTTAGGGCCCCTCGCTAGAGTCTGATTTCAGAATCTTCTAGTAGAGTTTGACTTCAGAAGCCTGACCGGCGTAAACACATACGTATAACGCAAGTGTACGTATCTTTCAAATAGTATAAAAATATCGATCCCACGAGGACTTAATTCCTACTATTGTTATTAATTATTGATACTATTTATTTACAGGTATCTAATTATAGGGAGAATGGAATTGATTGTTTTTGGTTGGTTGAATGTGGATTTGCTAATTAAAATAAAAACAGAGTCAAAAGAAAATACTAAGGAAAATAAAAGAAAATACTCAAGGATTTAGGGTCGTGACTCAACACAATATTCATATAAAGATGAATTGATTCTCTTATCTATGTGTAATAAATCAGATTGCTAACCTAGAACACGAAAATATGCAAAAACCTGTGTCGATGGTCAGACGCAAATACCCAGTATAACCCAATTGAACCATATGTCTATGTCAACCAAATTACATGGATTCATTAAGATTAAGTTCCAATTATGGCTACCCCCACCTGACAGGTATATGTCTATCCTGTAAGGAAATCTATCAAATGGTTATATATCCTCAAGGAAGATCGTGGGCTATTGAATCTAAGGCTGAAACCTAAAATCCCTATGTCTAGTTCATTTTAAGTTTACCATATCAATCTTATTGGTGATCAGACAACAAGAAGCATTAAGCTTAAGACTCAATAAACAAATTAAAGAATTACCCAATAAATAATTAAATCAATTATTAAGCCTAGTAATATTGTGTTTCATCACTTCCCTAGAATAAAATAAAATGCTGGGGTTAGAGGATCCACATTTAATATTTCTTATCTAGGAATCTCACTTATTATAATATATAAATTATTTTATGTTCTGCTTTCTCAGGAATTAATAATGTTAAATATTTAAAACCAGCCATATAGGCGGTAATCCATTTAGTCCAATTACACCAGCCATATAGGCGGTAATTATCTGTCACATAAAGACCAGCCATATAGGCAGTAAAGTAATTTATATTTAGACCGACCATATAGGCGGTAATAAAGTCTGCCATTAATTAATCTGGTTAAATTATAATTTATAAATTATAATTAAGTGAGATTTACCTAGATAATTATATTAAATGTTTCACCTTTTACCCCAGCGGTAAATTAACTACTGAACATAAAAGAAGAAAAAGAAAAGAAAAGAAAATTTTATTACAAAAAGTAAAAGTGCATAATTGAAAATACTAAAAGTAAAAATACTTAATTGAAATTACAAAAACTTAAACACACAAGATGCAATCCTTAAAGTCCTTACAAAACTCAAGGAATGAATGATTTGAATTCTGACATCGAGCTGAATTATAGGCGCGGATAGGCCTCCAGCGTCGCGAAGCCTAAGCCTTTGGCGTCGCGACACCAGCGTATTATGGCGAGCTGAATTTATAGGCGCGGATAGGCCTCCAGCGTCGCGAAGCCTAAGCCTTTGGCGTCGCGACGCCAGCGTATTATGGCGTGGCATGCTGAGGTGATGACACATGGCGATTCTGGATAAGGTGATAAGGTGACACGTGGCATGGTGGTTGGAGCTCAATTATTGCGACACGTGGTGGCTTCTGATTCGTCGGATCAGATTCTTATCCGCCATGTGTCGATTTCGGATAAGTGAGTCAAAAATACATGGCGCTGACGTGGCGACACGTGGAAAAGTGACTGTCGGCACCATATAATTGTGACATGTGGCACGCTGTGATTGGTTGATGATGACGTGGCAATTATGTGGCACTTTGACTCGGTCAACCGGTGATGTGGATGA
This sequence comes from Zanthoxylum bungeanum, assembly GCA_019454045.1. Lineage (NCBI taxonomy): Eukaryota > Viridiplantae > Streptophyta > Magnoliopsida > Sapindales > Rutaceae > Zanthoxylum > Zanthoxylum bungeanum. Next base: position 5,978 of record SKCR01051393.1, read on the forward strand.
TGACATGGCAGACACGTGGAGTGACACGTGGTGACATGTGGCGATGGCGACTGTCGGCACCGTAGGATGATGACACATGGCACGTCGCACGTTAGCAGATCGGCTGTGATGGTGACACGTGGCACGTCGCACGTTAGCAAAGTCAAATTTCCTCAGATTCTGAATTGTGGACCCTGCGCACGTTAGCACTGTTCGGCGCATGTCGCGACGCGGCAAATTACCAAAATGCCTTTTTTGTCCAATTTTCACTATTTTGGCCCAAATCACCTCCAGAGAGTGCTGAAACTTTATTTATCTACAAAATAACACAAAACATATCAAAATATTCACAAAACTCAAGAAACTATACAAAATATTAGGTCAAATGAGTGGGAAATAGTGATATAATTACCACTCATCAAAGCCTCTCGCCAGAACCTGAATTCAGGACCTGCCGGCAGAGTCTAAATTTATGACCTCTCGACAGAATGTCTGCTTCAAACATACTTCCAAGAAAGGCAAGCAAGAAGAACACGAGGAGTTATCCCAGGATATCAGCTCCTTAATTACATGGATTTTTGAAATAAGGAATTAAGCAACCAAGTAAATACTTTCGATTTCTTGAAGCTAGTCAACCGTCTAAAATAGAGGAATTTCGAGATTCTAGCGATTGGACTAGTTAATAAAGAAAATAAATGGGAACGTGAAGGCAGTCAGTGATAATTTCCTTGTAACTGGGTTATAAATAATAGGAGAATCCCCGGAGAAAGGGATCAATATCTTGTTAATTGAGAAATAATAGAGAACTCTTTGCTCAAAGTGATTGTTTGTTTGACTCTATTATTTGGATTGTTTATTGCACAAACAATTACTGCCGTCTGTGGGGAACGAGACAAAAAGTTGTGTCTACGGTTAATTCTATCATATTCCCCAAGGGTTATAAATAATAGGAGAATCCCCGGAGAAAGGGTTTGTTGCTTCCTCTTTTGTTGTTTTAGAAAAGCAAGAATAGCACCAAGGACTAAAGAGTCCAGAATCTCTTTAAGAGGAGGAAGTGTCCAACCATCTGAGGCCTATGATGGACATCTCGACAAAAATAAATGAGATTATGAAGCGAATGGAAAAACATATTTAAGCCATGAAAAATCAGTTCCAAGACTAGATGCAGGTTGTACAGCAGGATAATCAGACGCTCAAGGCCCAGATTCAGGGACCCGTCTCTTTACAAACAAGGGAAAAAAAAAGAAAGGTGCCGCTGTTAGCGACCTCCGAGTAGAGAAGCATCCAAAGGAGAACAACGACAAAGAGTTTAAAAGGAAGAGCCTCATCAAGATTGATGATAAGGACTCTGATGCGAAGAGCTGTAGGAACCACGACAGAACGTGGAAAGAGGAAGAACCTAAGGAGAAAGACAAAAGCCTATATATGTGCCGAAATAATGGAGATACACTCTAGAAGGAGGAACCCATTGATGAGAGCGGGTGCAGACCCTAACAGATCTGACTGACCTGGAAATCAGGGGGATGTCCGCTTCACCTTTCTAGGAATAGATCGAGGAAGAGCTGAAGCCTAAAGATTTCACTCCGCCTAATTTCAAAAAATACAGCGAGAAGTCAGACCCGATTCCCCATTTGGTCCAGTTCTGGTTGAGAATCTCACTGGAAACCACCAGCGAGGTTCTAATGTGCAAATTATTTGTTACCAGACTCATAGGAAACGCCATTTCATAGTTCCTGTAATTGCGAAAAATATCTATAGGGAGTTTCAAAGAGTTATGGCAAAAATTTATCGAGTAGTATCATGCAAATAGCCTCGTCGAAGTCACTATGGCGGACATATAGTTAGAGCAAAGGTACAATGAGCCACCCAGACAACAATTGCAAATATTCATTGACAAGATGAACACTGTCAACAACCTAGACTAAAGGTTAGCAGCAGCCTTCTTCATTAGAGGGCTCGTCAGCGGATCCTACATTAGTGAGGAGTTCTTAAAGGAAAATTCATACAATATGGTAGAGGTACGGAACAGGGCGGAGGGCCTGCTAAAGGTAATGGAGAACGAAACCAATATATCCCAGGCCACTGTGATAATTGTAGCAGCTAAGGCCGCAGTAGCAGCACCAGAATTGAGTAAGGACATGACTCAGAGAAAATAAGATAACAAGGCTCGAGGGAATGAAAGGATATGAGTTAGAACCAAAGTGTCTGAGGTGGGAAGATAATGGGATGATGAACGAGTTCACCCTACCACATGAGCAGATCTTTCACAAGTTAAAGAACCAAGGTTTACTGAGAGAGCCACAACAGATAAAAGTGTCATACGAGTGCTATAATAAAAAATTGTACTGAAAGGGAAGAGTCAGCTGAAAGAATCTGTACTGACAAATAATGGCAATCATGATAAAGGGGAAGCTGCTGGAGTATCTAAAAGGGATAGCCAGCTGAAAGTTGGGCCTCTGTCTTGGGAAGTCAACTTCCAACAGCACCAGAACATAAGAAGCGACCAACAGAGGCTTAGAGCAATGCCAGTAGCATTACAGGGGACAATATAGGGCTGACACATGTCTTCTAAGTAAGAGTGGACATGTGGAAGAAGGGAACGTGAAGCAACGCAGGTTGGAGTGTTGGCTCATAGAGAGAGGATCAGATGAGGGCCCTGAGATTTTAAGTAAACTATGTCAGGGCAGGGGTATAGCCATCCACTTACTTAACACTAATCTCCTTCACAAACAAAGACAAGGACTTGTTGAGGATAGCATATTCAGACCCTCTGATAATTAAACTGTTCATAACAGATACAGTGGTTGCAAAAGTAAGGTCACTCTAAAGCCCATGAATAACGCGAAAGCAAGGCCTCTATGGATAGTAACGTTGCCAGTATACGCAGCAGAGAGTAGTACCAGTAGATTTTCTAATCATTAACATTGAATCTCCAATCACTGTAATTATGGGCCGGAGATGGATCCATGCTGTGAATGGCGTGCTATCAACTTTACACCAAGTGATAAGGTGTCAATCCCTAAATGGGTTGTATACCATCGACATCAAAGGTGGCCCTTTCCAATCTAGTCGATGATATAATATCAATTCAAGAGGAGTGTACAGGATGTCAGAAGGAGAGATGTAGAGATTCGACAAGACAAGAGGATTAGCAGAGTCAGAATAATAGCAATTAAAGGACTATTTACCAGCCTATCTGAAACACCTGAAGGATGAACCAGATCGGCCAAAAACTACCACTGAGAACCTAAAAGAGGTTATTTTAGATGAACCAGAGCAGGAGAATAAGGTACTGGCAGAAGCCATGTTGTCATCTGAAGAAAATGGGAAGGAAGTAGAGATGATTGGGAGGAATAAAGATGTGTCTGTATGGACGCATAAGGACATGATATGGGTAGTCCTAATAGAGACAACTCACCACCCCAACCTAGATATGAATTTTCCACCAATTAAGCAGAAGCATAAGTGGTTCGCCTCCGAGAAGAAGTAGGCAGGCTCCTGGAAGTAGGGTGATTTGATCCAGAATTGGCTTGGTCAGATTGGTGTATTTGGGCTATTTTGGTGGATTTGGAATAGTCCTTGGGTTTCGGAACTTGGGCCATGCATGAGACTTTACATGAAGGCTATGTTATGTCTAAATCAAGAATGAAATGGGTATTGGACGTTCATAGGCCGCCTTGATTGAGTTTCAGATTAAATTTCGAATGGTGCATAGTAATGGCTGGATTTGCGCAGTCTTTGTAATTTTGCCATAACTTTCTCATCCAATATCTAATTTCAGTGATTCAAGTTCCATTACAAAGAGGAGTCGTGGATCTATAACTTTGGAGTTTACGTCAAAGTCCAATTCGGAATCCTTCTTGGTCAAAATGAGGATGCACGTTATCCATACAGCTTTTATATTTTATATTTTTTAAGGTTATGTAATGTTTAAGTGATGGGCTGAACTTTAATTAAATTAGAAAGCTCATGCACGAAATTTTAAAGGAATTTATATGTTATTAGATTTATTTTACTAGGGTTTTATTATATTTGGGTAGAAGTCACCTATTTAAATGACATATTCATTGTAATTGATAATGTATCAAGAACCTTTTTTTTCTTTTCATAAAATAAAGTGACTTGTATCATCTTAAGGGAGTGGATTTTTCCTTAGTTCTACGAAAAAAAAGCTTATCAACATGTGGCAAGCGTTGTGGCGCTGTTTTAGATTCTCCAAAGAAATAAAGAAAGGTTCTTAAGGGCAATGTTCCTTAAGGGTTGAACTTGATCTTGGAAGGATTTTGTTATTACCAATCAAGATTCGCGGTTCTTGAGGCTTAGAACACGTGGAAGGGTTTGCTTGGATTATTCCATGCAGGTTCTTATCATTTTTGGTATCAGGAGCTCAGGGTTCCAAGATCTAGATTCTCTATCTTTATCGTTCTATGAAGTCTTTATATTTTTTCACTCTTTCTTTTTTATTTTTGGTCAATTCTTATGTGTTCTTATTGAGTCTTGCTTGGAATAGAGTCAAAAATAAAAATAAAAAATTCAGATTTGGGTCACTTTCAAAATCTGTCCATTTTAATTTTTTTTTTTTTTGTGTTTTTCTTATTGATGACAGAATTTTGGATTTGTTATAATGTTCTTACATGATAATAGCATATAGGATTCAATTCTTAGAGTTTTGAGTCATTTACTCATTTAGGGTCGAATTTTTATGCAATTTTCGGATCAGTTCGGTCAGGATATTCCAGCCGCACACTGATTTTAAAACGGTTGTAACTTTTGATCTAGAATGAGTTACGAGACCCATAATATATCGATGTACAGGTACTCGACGAGATCTAGTATTAGTGCACAGTTTAAGGCCAAATGTTCTCATATCTTGCCCAATATTAGTTACGGGATTTGAGTCGGTTTTAGGTTCTGGTTTCTAATCAGTTCTGAATAAGTTTGTTTGTTTAATTTGCATGTATAATTAGGGTTTAGAGGTAATTAGAGTCATTATAAAAAAAAAATTTAATCTCAAATTTATGCAAGAGAAATAAGAAAAGTTTGATCAAGTACCTTATGTATTAAGTTGTGCTAGAGATTGTCTTAGTGTTCCTTAATTGAAAATGAAATTTTTGGTTGAATTTGTCACTGAGTTTTGAAGCTGATTTTTTTTTTAATTTTTTTTTTTTGCGTTTTGTTTTGAGTCTTACGTGGTTTTTTTTTTAATTTTTTTGTCTTGTCTTTGTCTTTGTCAAATGTTTTTGGTATTTTCTTCCTTCTTGAGAAGATGGCCAGTGCGTTGGTTGATATTATGGGGCAGCCAAGAGATAATATATTTCATACTAGAGTATTTGTGAAAGATGAGGTGTGTAGTGTGATTATTGATGAGGAAAACTGGGCTAATTTAGATAGAACCAGTCTCATAGAGAAATTGAAGTTGTCATTGCGAAACCATACTAAGCCAAATATGTTATGAGGTTTGCCTAATTGTGCTGAGGTTAAGGTGGAGTATCAAGCCATGGTTGCATTTACTACTGTGAGGTTTCATGATGAGATATTATTTGATGTGGTGCTTATGCTTGATTGTCACGTATTATTGGGTGGTTCATAGAAGTATGATAGGCAAGTGTGGCATCATGTTGAGAGAAGTAGTTTTTTTTTGGGTTAAAAGAAAAATATTCTTGATTCATTATCAATTACAATGAATAATGCCATTTAAATAGGTGGCTAACCCTAATTCTACCAAATATAATAAAACCCTAGTAAAATAAATCTAACAACACATAAATCCCTTCAAAATTTCGTGCATGGGCTTTCTAATTTTATTAAAGTTCAGCCCATCACTTAAACATCACATAACCTTAAAAATTATATAATATAAAAGCTATAAGGATAACTTAGGTCCTCGTTTTGACCAGGAATAATTCTGAATTGGATTTTCCAAAAACTACAAAGTTATAGATCCATGGGTCCTCTTTCCAATGCAACTTGAATCACTAAAATCAGATATCGGATCAGAACGTTATGGCCAATCTACAAAGACTGAACAAATACTACCACTACTATGCACCATTCGGAAATTAAGCCGAAAATCAATCAAGGCAACCCATGAACGTCCAAGACCCATTTCATTTTAAACATAAAATAGCCTTCATATAATGTCTCATGCATGGCCCAAGCTCTGAATGTTGGAGATTCTAAGTCTCCAAGATCGAATTAAACAAGCATGAATCGTGTGAATACAACGACAAAAGTTGCGGAATACTTACATCGATCGGTTGAGCAACGCGGAGACAACAAAAAGACTTCAAAAATTTGCTTGTGCAGTTCGGCAGTGAGCAGCGGAGGAGCTCACTGTTTCGGCCTTCATCATCCAAAAACAAGCTCCAAGCTTCGTCGTGGTGATTCCCGACTCATGGGTGGACTTCCCTATCACCTTCGCATTGATCCCGGAGTGTGCTAGCACTCTCGATTTTGCCAAAAAATCACACTTTGCTTCCCATTTTTCTCCCTTGGTTCACGGCAGAACTGCCAAACCAGAAGCAAGAAAATGAGCCCTTGTGGGCGTGAGAGAGAAGAAGAATGGAGGAGAGAGAGAGATAAATGTGTTATTAAATTTTGGTAATTGATTTTACCAATCAAATACACAAAATTTGGTTTCAAAAGTAAAGGCAATTAATGCCCAAAAATGCCAACCACACACATCACTCAATCACATCAATCACAAGTTGTCAAGTCACATCACTCAAAGTGACTAGTGATTTGACGCTTGATGCGACTAGCGATTTGACGCTTGATTTGACGTGCCGCACTCGAATTCAAAATGCGAATGCGCTCGTAAATAATCTCGGGCTCGGGTTCGCTAATTCCAAATTAACGAATTTTCCGTTGCGTCGTAATTAAATGATTACGCCTAGCGAAATCACTATTCACATCGCTAATGAATTAATTCTAAATTAATTCGTTCGCCCGAATTAAAATCTAATTTTAATTCCGCGTCCAAATCCAATTTCGTTTAATATATCGAATATATTAATTAATCGATTAATTCCAAATTAATCGTTCTCTCTCTTTAAATGATATTTTATCCTAGATAAAATATCTCCGCAATTAATCCCATATTAATTTTCTCTCTCATCTAATTAATCCCAGATTAATTAAAAGTGCGAGTCATACGTCATACGTGAATCTTTGGGAAGCGACCCATGAGATCCCCGGATATGTTGGCAGTAAATTCGGTCGTCGGACTATTCGAACACGTAAGTACCTCGTACTACGTTTATACCGATTTATAAGACAAGGTTGGCTTCTAGCAAAGCGCCATGCCTCCCCAATTCTCCGGAAATATCCTTACAAGAATAAAGGATCTGTATCAAGCGTAATATACATAGTATTGCGTATTTCTATCCAGTATCAAATGATCACATGCGAGGCCTGGGGCTGGTACAGTGTCTGCCTCGTACGAAGCATATATCGGATAATGAGCAACTAGTCTCTTTAAAATCAGATAATCATGACCAAGTCATATTATCCCGATGGTTGCAACCTTATATAGAGAGCCAGTTCTGTATCCTTGTGCGATCATCAAATCCATATGACTGGAGTGACACTTCCGTCTTGACATCACACCCAACACACTACGATTCTCGATATACCCAGAATTGGCATACACAGAAACCGGTTAAAGCCCTAGACGACCTCAACCAAAGTATATTGATTGTCGTATGCATTAGCGGTGCAAGTCTCAGGTTAAGACCAAATACACCTACCCTGATTGCATACTCCCATAGACACATAGTCATACTACCAATGGGATTCCGCGGGGTCTTATCCAGAGCGAAGCTGTTTCCCGTACCATCGGTGAAACACAACCTCCTATTACACTTGCATGAGTATCCTATTCCCAAATATACGAGAACTATGCCGTTGTGCCCTCACAACGCGCACAAGTGTAATACTAGTCTTTTACGTATTTATCGATGTCCAATCTCGATAATACTCTGACTATGGATATTTAATGATTTATCGTTCGTGGATTGATACTGTCTCATATCATTCTCAATCCAGGAACAAATCACAGGGACCTCCTATCATTTCTATATCTAGGTGATCTAATCACAAATGATAATAGTGCAATCTCCTTTGTCACATAGTTAATTTGTACAACAACACCGTGATCTGTACAAATAGTGACGCTATAGGTCATAATTGTCCAACAATCTCCCACTTGGCCTATATCCAGTCACTCGAGTGCTTGACACCCGAACTATATACGGTTGGCTCAAACTGCTGAGAAAAGGTTTTCGTCAGCGGATTTTCATGACTATTATCTGATGCGATTTATTCGATCATCACATCGCCACGATGTATGATCCGAACGAATCAGATGAATATCGAAGTATGTATCTGGATCGTTGATGAGACCATTAATTCTTTAGCCTGTGCTCAAGTCTAGCTCAGCTGCTAACAGAATTATATCTAATCTAATTAGATTTATTATTGACCCAGAAGGCTTCTATTGCCGTTTCAGCTGCAACAATAACCCGCATTTGTTGTTTATTTGGTAACAGTATCTTGCTTGGAAGATTTCCAGCTCACTGTTCTGTTATTCATACTTTATAGTACCGTTGGCGACTTATAGTCGTTTTCAGGAAAGCCAAGTTTTCACCGATTATTTTATGGGAATGTCATTTCCAAGAAATGACATATTATCATTATTATTCAGGACATTCACTGTCAGCGCGCTCCCACTAACTTCCTTATATACACAAGAATCATTTTGTTTTGAATTAAATCATAAACTATTATGATTACATCAAAACGATAATTCCAAGAACCTATGCTTGCTTCAATCCAAACATGGATCGAATAACCTGCAAACCTTGTTTGCTAGTTTTTAGTACGACAAAACCTACAGGATGTTGTAAACATCCTCCAAAAGGTTTCCATTAAGGAAAGTGGTTTTGCCGTTCTGCTGCCATATTTCATAAATGAAACACGCAGTTTTAGCAAGCATTATCCAAATGGATTTACCGTGGCAACAGGTAAAAGGTTTTGTCGTAATCAACACAATGTTGATAACTCTACCTTTTCGCTACAAGCCTAGCTCTAACTATGGATGTTGCCATCCATGTACGTCTTCCTTGAAGACTTATAGTACCAATAGGCACAATGTCTTGCGGTACATCAACTAGTATCCAAACTTGTTGATATACATGGAATCCATTTCGGACTCATGACACTTTGTCATAATTAGGGAGTCGATACCTTGTATCACTTCCTCATACGTAGTCAGTTGGTATACCTCAAAAGATTAATATCTTTATGAGGTGAGATCAGAAACCCATACCCCAGGTTGTTTTCTCACTCTCTCCGACATACGTGGCTCTTGTGTATACGAAGATTAATGGTATAGTTTCATCATTGATGAACTATTTATGTTCCATTAGGAATCGGTGCCTAGAATAGTATCACTCCGATTTTCATCGAGTTATACTATCCTCCCACTTACCACTGCATATCGGTATTCCTCACAGGAAAATCGCATGGTGAGCAACAATCTAATTGTTCTCTAGTGAGTTGTATAAGTACAATACTTATGTATCCCTATGATAACCTACAATTGGCACGAAATCTGTCAAATAGATTTTAATGGAACCTTATTCTAAATAAGTTCTGCACTGTTAATGCTTATCCGTTGAAGGAAATGGTAGCTCAGAGCGACTCACGATTAACCTTATCATGTCCAACAAAATTCGGTTACTCTGTTCGGACACACCGTCAAACTGACGTGTTCCGGAAGGAGTCCTCATTGAAAGAATACTTTACTCTTTCAAGTAAACTAGAAACTTATTGCTTAAGTATTTTCCATTACGGTCTTACCGTGACGGTTTAATACTTTAGCCGATCTGTTTGTCTACTTCGTGTCGAAACTGTAAAAGTTTCCGATTCGTGTTTCAAAGAAACACATAACCATAACGCGATGCCACATCCGTATAGGTCACGAAATATTCATATCCACATCTAGCCTAGCTAGACATGGGCCCACTTGCTTCACTATGAACTAGGGCTAACAGATTGGTGGCATTTACACTTTTACCAAGTAAATAGTGTTTTAGGCACTTTGCCCAATAAACTAGATTCGTATACTTCATTTGAATATAATTAAATTAGTCCGAGTACCCACTCTTCAAAAGTGTGGATATACGAGTCTTGTTTAATTGTGTCCTAGACAACAATGCCACAATTAGTTTCACCTGATCAAATCAGTTCTAGCTATTTGTTTGTCATTATATACGTTTGAGATTTAATTATATTCAAAATATAAATGCTGTTATTCACATCTAATGTGTTTATCTTAATATCATCTTTATATAATAAAACATTTTACTGTTCTAGAATATAAAGGTTCACCCGCAGCGGGTTAAACACTGATATAGAGATAATGTTTCTAGTCAAACTAGTTACATTATAACAGTTTCCTAATCCTGCTCATAGTAGATTCTGAACATCAGTATATTTTTATGTACCACACTAAGTACATAAAATCCAATTTTTATACTAGTAGTGAACATAATTATGACAAACATATTTGAAGTCAGAGCTTTGCTCGTCTTCTATTCCTTCATGTCTGCTTTGTTCAAACGGCAGTCACGCTTCCGCGATCCCGTTTGCCACAATTAGGCAGACATTTTGGGATATGTCTTTTATCTTCCCAGAAGATTATAATGATTTTGCCTTTGCCCCTTTTCACACTCCAGAAGCCTTTGTTCAAGCCTTAGCCTTCCAGAATATCGAAGTAAAGTGCGACTAGCGCTACTTGTCTAATTGCAAAGTTTGACTTTGTCTCATTGAGAATAGTCATTAACTCTCCAAGAGTTTCCAATTGCAATTTTAATAGATTAAGCACTAAAGTTATCATCACATAAATCTTCCAAAGATTATGCTCTACTATTTGCTTAACTCCGCGCTTAGGCCTAATATGTTATTTTATCAAATAAAGTAACTTATTAGTTTCCAGGACCATCCTGAAAATTTATTCCCATTTGAAAATTAAACCATTTAAATACATTTTCCCTAGGATTATGTTTTAAATGTCAATCTTTCAATTTTATCTTGATTCTAATAGTCCAACTATTTAATCAACGATTTTGATACTATTTATTATAATGATTATTATAGTCCAACTATACAATCAACTATAATTTAAATTAATTAACCTCAATTACATTGATTACTATAGTTCAACTATAAAATCAACTATTAATCGAAATTAATTAATTCAAATATATTGATTACTATAATCCAATTATATAATCAAATATAATACAGTCCAACTGTTTATTAAAACAACAATTTAAATATTAGTCCAACAAACATTTAATATATTTGACGAATTGATATTTGTTTGAGCGCATATGGCGAGTAATTGAACGAATATTACAAATTCAATTCTTGCCTCCCACTATTTTTTCGGCGAGCCTCTAACCTCTGTCGAGTACTCAGGAAACCGTGTTTCTAGCGGGCTAGGATCCCGTTAAATATCACACAATCTTGACTTTGGCCAACAAATTGTATGATAATTAACTAGGTAGATCTCTAAGATCAATTGGATCCAATCCAATTCCTAGATCCAGTAGGCGGACATCCAAGTCCTAAACATATATCTTATATATGCCAATACATCCAATGTATTACCTAACCTTTTTCCTCTGAATCAACTAAGCCTTAGCTTTGGCACAACAAACTTAGTGATCCCAGTCAAGCGCGACCCATTGACCATGGAAAGCTTCGTAATCAATGTCGATGGACAAGAAGTGGTCTTGACTTTGGCCAACAAACCACAACTTGGACAAGACACTGATATGGAACAAAGCCTTCGTGATTCAAACACATCTTCGACAGACAAAGGCCTTGAATTTGGCCAACAAACCAATGCGTCTTAGATCTTGAGTGAGAATCACTCGATGGAAGGAAAGACGCTTAATATTATTTGAGGGTTTTTCACGTGCAAATTGGCAACCAATTTATTATCTTTGTTAAGGTCTCATCATCATACACTCTTAAACATGCATTCTAAACACATAATAAAGCGCATATGAAAAATAATAATGATATGCGGATGGATACTTTACACATTGATCCTAGATCAAATCTCTCCATTTCTCTCTCAAATAGCACATGTATTACTTCTACCTGTTACACTACACTTCTAAAGAAACCTCATTAGCATTGAGGGGAATAGGTGAGAAGAGAATACAAAGAATAAGGAGGTGATAAGGCTGGACACGCAGGTCCAATTAATAAATCAAATTTATTACACAATTTCTAAAATTGCCCCACCCATCTAAAATCCATCCGATATACATTATTCATGCATCGCAACCATGTATTCACACAAGCATGTTATCAATCAATCTAATCCAATTAATTAATCTGATAATTAGTGATCATCCAATGTTCAAACAACGATTTGATTTTGTTCGAGTCAAACTCATTTTTGCGAATAAGTACTCAAAGTACGAATTCTCGAATTAAATTAAACTACATAATTAAATCCAATTCAATTTGTATTTAATTCTAATTCGCTATTTAATTCCAAATTAAATATTACACTTTATTTACGAACCTTTACGACTTAAATTCCAAATTTAATCGCGACGGGTCTCAAAGCCCGATTAACGTCCAACGTTAATTTAATTAAAGTCCAATGGGCTTTTAATTAATTTCTCGAGGCGTGTACTTTTGGTCAACTCGGGTCAAACCCAATAACCAAAGTCCAATCCGGGAGTTACCCATAAGCCCAGAAATCAATTTAGGCCCATTAGGCCCAATTAAACTTTAAAGGTCCATTAAGTCGCATTTGGGCTTTATGGAGGCGGTTTTGGGCCCAATTGGATCCAATCCATTTGGCCTAAACCTAACTTGGTACAACCAAGCCCAATTAGCCCAATTACAACACAACAAGCCCAAATCCAATTTAAGGCCCAATTAACTAATTACTAAAATCCAATTTTACAATTTAATTAATCAAAGTGCATTAACATAATTAATCACCCAAGTCATTATTTCCAAAACACAAATTAGGCTCATTAATCATGCTCATCATTATTAAATTATGTCCAACATAATTTAACATAAATCAAACCCATTTACATGCTCACTTTGTGACTCGGCAATAGGGTTTATTTGTCAAATTGCAAATCCAATGCAATTGAATCCAATTAAACATTACATCAATATACCCAACATGATTCTAACTCATCAATGAATCAAAAAAAATTAATTCAAGACATCAAATTTAGGGCACCATTCGGCCAACACCAAAAATTGGGCAAATTTGTTCCAAACATTTTAATCAAATTGATCCAATCAATCATCAATTAAAACGCATTCAAGCATACTTAATCATCCAATTTCATAATTGCATGCTCAAATTCATTTTACCCAATTTCATGCTTTATAAATTCTCGACAATTTGGGGATTTTACGTCCGATTCGAATTCAATCCAATTAATTTCACATCGACATTAAATCATATTCCCGAATGATTTCCAATACATCCAATGATCAAAAATAAAAAATCCCAAGACATAATATGGCACTAAAATTTCGGCCAAGGTAACAATTTGGGGAAAAAATGATCCAATCACAATTTCTTGAAATCGACCCAATCAATCTTCTAATCATCCAATTTCATTTAAACATGCTCAAAATCAATTTACCCAAATTTTAACCCTAAACTTTTTCATGCTTTTCCTTGCTCAAGATACCATTGTTGGTGATTCTAAGTCTCCAAGATCGAATTAAACAAGCATGAATTGTGTGAATACAACGACGGAAGTTGTGGAATACTTACATCGATCGGTTGAGCGATGCGGAGACAACAAAAAGACTTCAAAAATCTGCTTGTGCAGTTCGGCATGAGTAGTGGAGGAGCTCACTGTTTCGACCTTCATCATCCAAAAACAAGCTCCAAGCTTCGTTGTGGTGATTCCCGGCTCATGGTGGACTTCCCTATCACCATCGTATTGTTCCCGGAGTGTGCTAGCACTCTCGATTTTGCCATAAAATCACACTTTGCTACCCATTTTTCTCCATTGGTTCACTGCAGAACTGCCAAACCAGAAGAAAGAAAATGAGCTCTTGTGGGCGTGAGAGTGAAGAAGAATGGAGGAGAGAGAGAGATAAATGTGTTATTAAATTTTGGTAATTGATTTTACCAATCAAATACACAAAATTTGGTTTCAAAAGTCAAGGCAATTAATGCCCACAAATGCCAACCACACACATCACTCAATCACATCAATCACAAGTTGTCAAGTCACATCACTCAAGTGACAAGTGATTTGACGCTTGATGCGACTAGCGATTTGACGCTTGATTTGACGTGCCGCACTCGAATTCGAAATGCGAATGCGCTCGCAAATAATCTCGGGCTCGGGTTCGCTAATTCCAAATTAACGAATTTTTCGTTGCGTCATAATTAAATGATTACGCCTAGCGAAATCACTATTCACGTCGCTAACGAATTAATTCTAAATTAATTCGTTCGCCCGAATTAAAATCTAATTTTAATTCCTCACCGAAATCCAATTTTTTTAATATATCGAATATATTAATTAATCGATTAATTCCAAATTAATCGTTCTCTCTCTTTAATGATATTTTATCCTAGATAAAATATCTCTGCAATTAATCCCAGATTAATTTTCTCTCTCATCTAATTAATCCCAGATTAATTAAAGTGCGAGTCATACGTCATCATGAATCTTTGGGAAGTGACCCACGAGATCCCCGGATATGTTGGCAGTAAATTCGGTCGTCGGACTATCCGAACACGTAAGTACCTCATACTACGTTTATACCGATTTACAAGACAAGGTTGGCTTCTAGCAAAGCGTCATGCCTCCCCAATTCTCTAGAAATCTCCTTACAGGAATAAAGGATCTGTATCAGGCGTAGTATACGTAGTATTGCGTATTTCTATCCAGTATCAGATGATCACATGCGAGGCTTGAGGTGGTACATTGTCTGCCCCGTACGAAGCATATATCGGATAACGAGCAACTAGTCTCTTTAAAATCGGATAATCATGACCAAGTCATATTATCCCGACGGTTGCAACCTTATATAGAGAGCCAGTTCTGTATCCCTGCGCGATCATCAACTTCATATGACTGGAGTGACACTTCCGTCTTGACATCACACCCACACACTACGATTCTCGATATACCCAGAATTGGCGTACACAGAAACCGGTTAAAGCCTTGGACGACCTCAACCAAAGTATATTGATTGTCGTATGCATTAGCGTGCAAGTCTCAGGTTAAGACCAAATACACATACCCTGATTGCAGACTCCCATAGACACATATTCATACTACCAATGGGATTCCGCGGGGTCTTATCCAGAGCGAAGCTATTTCCCGTACCATCGGTGAAACACAACCTCCTATTACACTTGCATGAGTATCTTATACCCAAATATACGAGAACTATGTCGTTGTGCCCTCACAAAGCCCACAAGTGTAATACTAGTCTTTTACGTATTTATCGATGTCCAATCTCGATAATACTCTGACTAGGGATATTTAATGATTTATCCTTAGTGGATTGATACTGTCTCATATCATTCTCAATCCAGGAACAAATCACAGGGACCGCCTATCATTTATATATCTAGGTGATCTAATCACAAATGATAAGAGTGCAATCTCCTTTGTCACATAGTTAATTTGTACAACAACACCGTGATATGTACAAATAGTGATGCTATGGGTCATAATTGTCCAACACTGAAACCTAAGGAATCTTCCAAATCCACCAAAATGGCCCAAATACACCAATCTGACCAAGCAGACCCTTGCCAATACCCTGAATAGGTATCTTATATGGTTACAATGGTTAGAAGAACGAGAAATAGAGGGTATGTATCGATTTTACCAACCTCAATAAGGCATGCCTGAAAGACAGTTGCCCACTTCCAAAGATAGACTAGTTGGTAGAAGAAAGTGCAGGATTGAAAATGAGCTTATTGAACGTATACTCGAGCTACAACCATATCCAGATGGATGAGAAAGACATGATATATTTGCGTTCACCACCAAAGAGGATTTTTTTTACTATAAGGTGATTCCATTCGGATTAAAAAATATGAGAGCTACTTATCAGAGAATAATCAATAAAATATTCTAAGGTGTGATTGGACGAACGGTCCAAGCCTACATATATGATATGGTGATCAAAATAAAAGTAGCCTTTGACTATATCCAAAATGATGATGAATGCTTTTTTCATATTCAGAAGGTATAAATGAAGCTTAACCCCTCTAAAATGTGTATTCGGGGTGTCAGCACGACAATTCTTAGGCCACATTATGAGCAACAGAGGGATAGAAGCCAATACCAATAGCGTCAGTATTTGTACAGATCATGGTGTTATTGTACAAATTAACTATATGACAAATGAGATTGCTCTCTTATCATTTGTGATTAGATCACCAAGATGTATAAATGATAGGAGGTCCTTATGATTTGTTCCTGGATTGAGAATGATATGGGACAGTATCAGTCCACGAAGGATAAATCATTAAATATCCCTAGTCAGAGTATTATCGAGATTGGACATCGATAAATTTGTAAAAGACTAGTATTGCACTTGTACGCATTGTGAGGGCACAACGACATAGTTCTCATATATTTGGGTATAGATATTAATGCAAGTGTAATAGGAGGTTGTGTTTTTACCGTTGGTATGGGAAACAGGTTCGCTTTGGATAGACCCCTCGAAATTCCATTGGTAGTATGACTATGTGTCTATGGAAGTTCGAAATCAGGGTAGGTGTATTTGGTCTTAACCTGAGACTTGCACCACTAATACTTGCGACAATCAATATGCTTTGGTTTTGGTCGTCCAGGGCTTTAACAGGTTCTGTGTACGCCTCTGTTGGGTATATTGAGAATTGTAGTGTGATGGGTGTGATGTCAAGACGGAAGTGTCACTCCAGTCACATGGAGATGATGATCGCGCAGATACAGAACTGGTTCTCTAAAGGGTTGCAACCATCGGGATAATATGAGTTGGTCATGATTATCCGATAATAAAGAGACTAGTTGCTAGTGATCCGATATATGTTTCGTACGGGGCAGACATTGTACCAACCCCAGGCCTTGCATGTGATCATCTGATACTGGATCGAAATACGCAATACTACGTATACTACGCCTGATATAGATCGCTTATTCCTGTAAGCATGTTTCTGGAGAATTAGTTAGGCATGGTGCTTTGCTAGAAGCCAACCTTGTCTTGTAAATCGGTATAAATGTAGTACTAGGTACTTACGTGTTCGGATAGTCCGACGACCAAATTTACTGCCAACATATCCGGGGATCTCATGGGTCGCTTCCCGAAGATTCACCGATGACGTATGACTCGCACTTTTAATTAATCTGGGATTAATTAGATGAGAGAGAAAATTAATCTAGGATTAATTGCGGAGCTATTTTATCTGGGATAAAATATCATTTAAAGAGAGATAACAATTAAATTGGAATTAATCAATAAAATAATATATTCGATATATATAACGAAATTGGCTTTCGACGCGAATTAAAATTAGATTTTAATTCGGGCGAATGAGTTAATTTGGAATTAATTCGTAAGCGACGTGAATAGTGATTTCGCTAGGCATAATCATTAATTGCGTCGCAACGGAAAATTCGTTAATTTGGAATTAGCGAACCCGAGCCCGTGATTGTTTGCGAGCGCATTTGCATTTTGAATTCGAGTGCGGCACGCAAGTCAAATCAAGCGTCAAATCGCTAGTCCGCATCTAGCGTCACATCATCCGTCTTTCAAGTGATAGATGTCTTTCACTTTGAGTGATTGACACCAGTCACTATTCATGAGTGATATGACTTGATGTAAGTTGATAGAAAGCTTGTTTGAAAGCTTGATGGACATTTACAATTGTTTATTGATTCTATATGATTTTTAATTTTGATTTTGGAAATTAAAAGAGAAGTGTATTAGATACACTAAATCATTACAACCAAAAACCAATCTCTCTCTCCTCTTTTCTCTTCTCTCACACACGCCCATGAGGCTGTTCTTCACTGGTTTTTCTGGGCAAAAATCGAGCATGAAGGGAAGCAAAAAGTCATGATTTTGTTGCAAAATCAAGAGTGCTAGCACACTACAAAGTCATGCGAAGGTGATAGGGAAGTCCACCCATGAGCTTGGAATCATTTCAACAAAGCTTGGAGCTTGATGGAGCTCACCCAAAGCCGAAAATGGTGGAAACCAGCAGCTCACTACCGTGACATGTGGGAGGCAGAAAATCAATTTTTGTTGTCCATCGCGTCGCTCAACCGATCGATGTAAGTATTCCGCAACTTCCTCGTTTGTATTCGTACTTATTTCTTGCTTGATTATTGATCCTCGGGACCGTAGAACTCCAACATGGGGAACCACAGATAGTTCATAATGTCTAGATCCTGGCAGGGAATATAGCAGTTCTGGGTTGCTTTGTTTCCAAGATGTCTGACAATTACAAGCCATTCTTCAACAGCATCAGACAATCAAGGACACTCACCTATGGAGAGGAGCAGAGTCAGACCCTGAAGGAAATCAATGAGTACGTGAGCAGAGCCCTCACGTCGGTGGCACCCGTGCAAGGGGAAGACCTGTATTTATACATGGCCATGCTAGAAGTACGGTGTTGGTCAGGGAAGAAAACAAGAAACAGTAGCCCATGTATTACACAAGTAAGATGCTATCAGACACAGAACCGAGGTAAAACATGATCGAAAAAATGGTACTGGAATTAGTGATCGTAAAGAGAAGTTATGGCCTATTTCGAGTCCCACACTATAATTGTGGTAACCAACTGCCTAATCAAGCAGATATTCTCGAAGCCAAACTTGTCAGTGAGGCTCACTAAGTGGGAAATCGAGATGAGATATCTGACATCTGCTACGTCCCCAAGACATCCAAGAAAGAGCAGGCAGTATCAAACTTCCTGGTTGAAATTTATAGCTTCGAGCCAATTGAAGAGACCAGTTGACACTGCCCGATGAAACTATCTAGTGGACTCTGTACACTGTCGGAGCTACGAACAAAAGATGAGCTGGAAAAAAGAGTTATACTCGAGTCTGATTTAGAGGTACGAAAAGAAAATGCCATCAGACTCTCAGATGCTAATTGTAGGGTTTTTATGGGGAATATCCGGTAACGCAGCGGAACCCGAAAAATCAAATTTTTCGATTTCAATAGTTTTTCTTGGATCAATTAAATAAACTTATTTATTTAATTACCCAATACTTAAAAATTGAAATTTAACTCAAGAAATCATATTTTAAAATTGCACCCGAAATTGGATCATGTTTGGACCCGAAATTGGATCATGTTTGCACCCGAAATTGGATCATGTTTGGACCCGAAATCATAAACTCATGATGTGGACCCGAAATTGAACGTAGGCAAAATTTTAAAATTTTGTACTTTTTTTTTTAAAAATTTTAAAATTTTAAAATTGGATCATCCTTCTAAAATGTTTGGTGTTGTGGATTGACCTGATTTCGATTGTTTCCAAAATCTCACCAAGTTTTACCTACTGCCGCAAGGAGTTTGGGGTATTAGAACCCTAGGTTACGCAAATCGCACAAACGCAGTTTAAGGGGAAGACACAATCGGAAAAAGAAATACCCACAACTCATAGACCAACAGACGCAAAACAGATGCAAAATAGACGCAAAACAGACGCAAAAGCAACACAGGTAATAAAAGAAACAAGGGTGATATAAGATAACAAAATAAAAGCCTCACGAAACAAGGGTGTCAATTTTTTTTTCCTTTCTTTCTTTCTTTTTCTCACATTGGTGGTGAGGTCGTGATGCCTAAACATGGAATGGTGGATTCTCTTCAAAAACTTATCAAATGGGTTGATGTCCTTTGTGGCGTTTCAAGCAATTTGGGGTTCGTGAGGCTTTTTTATTCACGGGTTTCTAATCTCCAAACCTCATTATTCTTTCCTGGGCGCTCATAACAATCTTTTGTGGGTTTCACGAGCTTTGTTCCTGCGAGGTTCACAAGAGTTGCGTGGATAACAATCTTTTGTGGGTTTGTCTGGCTTTGCTCCAGGCAGGTTTTCATCAGTTGGTATTCAAAGCTTTGGTTGCAGAGCAGGTTATATCTTATAGTTTGTGTCTTTTAATTTTTTTTCTTTCTTTTTTTATGATTTTTTTCTTTTCTTTGAGTCATGTTTCTGTTAATTTTTTTTCTTTTCTTTGGGTCCTGTTTCTGTTAATTTTTTCTCTTTTCTTTGAGTTCTGTTTCTGTTAATTTTTTTTCTTTTCTTTGAGTTCTGTTTTTGTTAATTTAATTTTTCTTTTCTTTGAGTCATGTTTCTGTTAATTTTTTTTCTTTTCTTTGAGTCCTGTTTCTGTTAATTTTTTTTTTCTTGAGTCCTGTTTCTGCTTTTTTTTTCCTTTCTTTCTTTTTCTTTTGTCATCCTGCATGTGTTGGATTCAAAATTTTTAAAAAAAAAAAAAAAAAATGTGGGCTGTGGAAAAAAAAATACAAATCCTGCGCCACAAAAAAAGGAACAGAAAGAGAAAAATCAGATTTGGTTAGAGATAAAGCGTTTGGACATTACAGATTGACCTTAAAGATTCGAGGATGAATCTTCTTAAAGAAGGGGAGAATGATATGATACAGTGAGCATCAAGAAAACAAGCCTCGAAGTATGGATCCAAGCATCCAAGGATGAAACCTAATAATCCATTCAAGTTATTTGGCAATGAAGGGGTCGAAAATACAAGCGAAGGCCTCCTAGAGGGGGTTAATGATAGTGTTTATTTTAGAGTGGGCCAACTGTTAGGGGCCCTGGGTTTTAATATTGGTGTTTATTATAGAGTTGGCCAAATGTTAGGGGCCCAATATTTTATTTGTAATAAGGATTATTACCTAGGGTTATTTCTGGTTTTTGACATATTACAATTAGGGTTTCCATTGTACTATTTAAACAAGCTTTTCATTAATAAAATGGATGAATGTTTTAACCCAAAAAAATTAATATTGCCGTCAGACACATTGGTGGTGAGGCCGTGATGGCTAACCATGGAAGGGTGGATTCTCTTCAAAAACTTATCAAAGGGGTTGCTATCCTTTGTGGCGTTTCAAGCAATTAGGGGTTCGTGACGCTTTGTTCTTCACGGGTTTCTAATCTCCAAACCTCGTTATGCTTTCCTGGGCACTTCATAATAATCCTTTGTGGGTTTCACGAGCTTTGTTCCCACGGGGTTCACAAGAGTTGCGTGGATAACAATCTTTTGTGGGTTTGTTTGGCTTTGCTCCAGACAGGTTTTCATCAATTGGTATTCAGAGCTTTGGTTGCAAAGTAGGTTATATCTTATAGTTTGTGTCTTTAAATTTTTTTTTTCTTTCTTTTTTTATGATTTTTTTCTTTTCTTTGAGTGTTGTTTCTGTTAATTTTTTTCTTTTCTTTGGGTCTTGTTTCTGTTAATTTTTTCTCTTTTCTTTGAGTTCTATTTCTGTTAATTTTCTTTTATTTTCTTTGAGTCATGTTTCTGTTAATTTTCTTTTTCTTTTCTTTGTGTCATGTTTCTGTTAATATTTTTTTTCTTTTCTTTGAGTCATGTTTCTGTTAATATTTTTTTCTTGAGTCATATTTCTATTATTTTTTTTTTCTTTCTTTCTTTTTCTTTTGTCATCCTGCATGTGTTGGATTCAAAATTTTAAAAAAAAGACAAAAAATATGGGCTGTGGAAAAAAAAAACACAAATCTTGTGCCACAAACAAAAGGAACAGAAAGACAAATCAGATTTGGTTAGAGATTAAGTGTTTGGACATTACAGATTGACCTTAAAGATTCGAGGACGAATCCTCTTAAAGAAGCGGAGAGTGATATGATACATGGAGCATCAAGAAAACAAGCCTCGAAGTATGGATCCAAGCATCCAAGGATGAAGCCTAATAATTCATTCAAGTTATTTGGCAATGAAGTGGTCGAAAATATACAAGTGAATGCCTTCTAGAGGGGGTTAATGATAGTGTTTATTTTAGAGTGGGCCAACTGTTAGGGGCCCTAGGTTTTAATATTGGTATTTATTCTAGAGTGGGCCAAATGTTAGAGGCCCAAGATTTTATTTGTAATAAGGATTATTACCTAGGGTTATTTCTGGTTTTTAACATATTACAATTAGGGTTTCCATTGTACTATTTAAACAAGCTTTTCATTAATAAAATGGATGAATGTTTTTGTTGGAAATTCTAAGGGTCCCAAGGATCATAAATCAAGAATGAACATGTGTGAATACATTCGAGGAAGTCGCAGAAGAATTACATCGAGCGGTTGAGCGACGCGGGAGGCAACAAAAATGAAATCTGCTCACTGGTTTCTACTCGGTAGTGGCTGTTGTTCTGCTCACTGGTTTGTGCGGCAGTGGGCTGTATTTTGCTCCTCATTTTCGGCCATTGGAGGTCCTTGAACAAGCTCCAAGCTTCTTCAAATGTTTCTCAGCTCATGGGTGGACTTCCCTATCACCTTCGCATGATCCTGGAGTGTGCTAGCACTCTTGATTTTTCCACAAAATCACACTTGCTTCCCTTCTAATTTCGGTTCTGCCAAGTAGAAAATAAAACCAGAAAATGTTCAGCCCTTGGGCGTGAGAAAGATGAAGAGAATGGAGAAGAATTGGCTTCCAATTCGTGTGAGAAGAGAGAGAGTGAGAGAAGTTGTGTATTAGTAAATTAAATTTCTAAAATCCAATAATAAAACATATACAAAAATTGTGTAAAAGCTTTTCAAAAGTCAACACAATTTTGGCTCCAAAATAGCATTAAATGCTAGCCATCAACTTCCATCAATCAATCCATCAATCAATCAAATCAAGTGACAAGTTGTCACATCACTCAAAGTGACTAATGATTTGACGCTTGATGCGACTAATGATTTGACGCTTGATTTGACTTGTGTGCCGCACTCTAATTCGAAATGTGAATGCGCTCGCAAATAATCCCGGGCACGGGTTCGCCAATTCCAAATTAACGAATTTTCCGTTGCGTCGTAATTAAATGATTACGCCTAGTGAAGTCACTATTCACATCGCTAACGAATTAATTCTAAATTAATTCGATCGCCCGAATTAAAATCTAATTTTAATTCCGCGTCGAAATCCAATTTCGTTTAATATATCAAATATATTAATTTACCGATTAATTCCAAATTAATCGTTATCTCTCTTTAATTGATATTTTATCCTAGATAAAATATCTCCGCAGTTAATCCCATATTAATTTTCTCTCTCATCTTATTAATCCCAGATTAATTAAAGTGTGAGTCATACGTCACCGGTGAATCTTTGGGAAGCAATCCATGAGATCCCCGGATATATTGGCAGTAAATTCGGTCGTCGGACTATCCGAACACGTAAGTACCTCGTACTACGTTTATACCGAATTACAAGACAAGGTTGTCTTCTAGCAAAGCGCCATGCCTACCCAATTCTCCGGAAATATCCTTACAAGAATAAGGATCTATATCAGGCGTAGTATATGTAGTATTACGTATTTAAGTCCAGTATCAGATGATCACATGCAAGGCCTGGGGCTGGTACAGTGTCTGCCCCTTACGAAGCATATATCGGATTACGAGCAACTAGTCTCTTTAATATCGGATAATCATGACCAAGTCATATTATCCCGATGGTTGCAACCTTATATAGAGAACCAGTTCTGTATCCCAGTGCGATCATCAACTCCATATGACTGGAGTGACACTTCCGTCTTGACATCACACCCAACACACTACGATTCTCAATATACCCAGCATTGGCGTACACAGAACCTGTTAAAGCCTTAGCCAACCTCAACCAAAGTATATTGATTGTCGCAAGTATTAGCGGTGCAAGTCTCAGGTTAATACCAAATACACCTACCCTGATTTCAGACTTCCATAGACACATAGTCATACTACCAATGGAATTTTGAGGGGGTATATCCAGAGCGAAGCCGTTTCTCGTACCATCGGTGAAACACAACCTCCTATTACACTTGCATGAGTATCCTATACCCAAATATACGAGAACTATGTCGTTGTCCCCTCACAACGAGCACAAGTGTAATACTAGTCTTTTACGCATTCATCGATGTCCAATCTCGATAATGCTCTGACTAGGGATGTTTAATGATTTATCCTTCGTGGATTGATATTGTCTCATATCATTCTCAATCCAGGAACAAATCACAGGGACCTCCTATCATTTATATATCTAGGTGATCTAATCACAAATGATAAGAGTGCAATCTCATTTGTCACATAGTTAATTTGTACAACAACACTATGATATGTACAAATAGTGACGCTATGGATCATAATTGTCCAACAATCTCCCACTTTGCCTATTGCCAGTCACTCGAGTGTCTTACACCCGAACTATGTACGGTTGGCTCAAACTGCTGAGAAAAAGCTTTCGTCAGCGGATTTGCATGATTATCGTCTGATACGATTTATATGATCATCACATCGCCACGATGTATGATCCGAACGAATCAGATGAATATCGAAGTATATTTCTGGATCGTTGATGAGACCATTAATTCTTTAGCCTGTGCTGACACCTAGCTCTGCTGGTAACAGAACTATATCTAATCTAATTAGATTTATTTATCGACCCAAATGGCTTCTATTGCCGCCTCAGCTGCAGCAATAACCCCATTTGTTGTTTATTCGGTAACAGTATCTTCCTTGGAAGATTTCCAGCTCACAGTACCGTTATTCAAACTTTGTAGTACCGTTTGCGACTTTTAGTCGTCTTTATCGGTTAGGAAACTTGCTACAGTGATCCTAGTCACTTCAAGTTCTCCATCTCCATAATTTAAGACAGCATCCTTAGTTCTCTAAGATACTAACGGATGTTCTTAACTTCAATCCAATGACTATCACTTGGATTGGCCAGTTTGTGAATCCATACGCTCAAAGCATATGAGACACTTTTCTCGAAAGCCAAGCTTTCACCGATTGTATTATGGAATATCATTTCAAAGAAATGACATATTATTATCATTATTTATAGGACAGCCACTGTTAGTGCGCTCCCACTAACCCTCTTATATACACTAGAATCATTTTCATTTTGAATTAAATCATAAACCATTATGATTACATCAAAATGACAATTCCAAAAACCTAATGATTGCTTCAATCCAAACATGGATCGAATAACTCGCAAACCTTGTTTGCTAGTTTTGGTACGACAAAACTGACAGGATGTTGTAAACATCCTCCAAAAGGTTTCCTTTCCAGGAAAACGATTTTCTCGTTAAGCTGTCATATTTCATAAATGAAATACGCAGCTTTAGCAAGCTTTATCGAAATGGATCTACCGTGGCAACAGGTAAAAGGTTGAATCATAATCAACACAATGTTGATAATGATACCTTTCCGTTAAAAGCCTAGCTTTACACGTTGGTGTGTTGCCTTCCATGTATGTCTTCCTTGAAGACTTATAAGTACCAATAGGCACAATACCTTGCGGCACATCAACTAGTATCCAAACTAAGTTGATATACATGGAATCCATTTTGGATTCATGACACTTTGTCATAATAGGGAGTCGATACCTTGTATCACTTCCTCGTACGTAGTCAGTTGGTATACCTCAATAAGATAGACATCTTTATGAGGTGAGATCAGAAACCCATACCCTAGGTTGTTTTCTGACTTTCTTCGATCTACGCGGTTCTTGTGTATTTGAAGATTACTGGTATAGTTTCATCCTTGATGAACTATTTGTGTTCTATTAGGAATCGATGCCTGGAATAGTATTACTCCGATTTTCATCAAGTTTTACTATCCTCCCACTTACTATTGCATATTGGTATTCCTCTTAGGAAAACCACATGGCGAGCAACAATCTAATTGTTCTCTTGTGAGATTGTATAAGTACTATACTTATGGTATCCCTAGGATAAGCTACAATTGGCACTTATCCAATTTGGGTTTTAGTTTGGTATCATCCAAACGTATGCCTTGCATACCCAAAATTCAGGAATGAGAAACTCGGTTTCTTTCCCGTTCATATCTAATATGAAATCTGTCAAACAGATTATTATGGAACCTTATTCTAAATAAGTTCTGCACTGTCAAAGCTTATCCGTTGAAGGAAATGGTAGCTCAGAGCGACTCATGATTAACCTTATCATGTCCAACAAAATTCGGTTTATCCGTTCGGACACACCGTCAAACTGACGTGTTCCGGGAGGAGTCCTCATTGAAAGAATACTATACTCTTTCAAGTATTTGAGAAACTTATTGCTTAAATATTTTCCATTACGGTCTTACCGTGATGGTATAATACTTTATCAGGTCTGTTCGTCTATTTCGTGTCAAAACTTTTAAAAGTTTCTGATTTATGTTCTTCAAAAGAAACACATAACCATAACGCGATGCCACATCCGTAAAGGTCACGAAATATTCATATCCACCTCTAAATAGACATGGGCCCACTTGCTTCACTATGAACTAGGGCTAACAGATTAGTGGCATTTACACTTTTACCAAGTAAATAGTGTTTTAGGCACTTTGCCCAATAAACTAGATTCGTATACTTCATTTGAATATAATTAAATTAGTCCGAGTAGCCACTCTTCAAAAGTGTGGATATACGATTCTTGTTTAATTGTGTCCCAGACAACAATGCCACAATTAGTTTCTTCTGATCAATCAGTTTGAGCTATTTGTTTGTCATGTTATATATTTGAGATTTATTTATATTCAAAATATAAATTCTGTTATTCACATCTAATGTGTTTATCTCAATATCATCTTTATATAATGAAACACTTTAGTGTTATAGAATATAAAGGTTCATCCGCAACAGATTAAACACTGATATAGAGATAATGTTTCTAGTCAAACTAGTTACATTATAACAGCTTCCTAATCCTGCTCATAGCAGATTCTGAACACCAGTATATATTTATGTACCACACTAAGTATTTAAAATCCAATTTTAATACTAGTAGTGAACATATTTATGACAAACATATTTGAAGTCATAGCCTTGCTCGTATTCAATTCCTTCATGTCTACTTTGTCCAAACGGCAGTCACGCTTCCACGATCCCGTTTGTCACATTTAGGTAGACATTTTGGGATATGTCCTTTATCTTCCCAAAAGATTATAATGATTTTGCCTTTGCCCTTTTCAACACTCCAGAAGCCTTTGGCCTAGCCTCAGCTGACTAAAATATTGAAATCAGGTGCGCCTTGCGCTACTTGCCTAATTGCAAAGTTTGACTTTGTCTCCTTGAGAGTAGTCATTAACTCTCCAAGAGTTTACTATTGCAATATAGTACTTCTAAAATCTAAGTATAGATTTATGAAGATCCTTCAATTTCATTATCATACATTAAGGATCTAATCATTAGTTCTGATTCAGAAATTAAGGAGTCTACTGCGACAAGCTTAATGGATTAAGCACTTAAGTTATCATCACATAAATCCAAAGATTATGCTCGACTATTTGCTTAACTCCGGGCTTAGGCTTAATATGTTATTTTATCAAATAAAGTAACTTATTAGTTTCCAGGACCATCCTGAAAATTATTCCCAATTTGAAAATTAAACCATTTAAATACATTTTCCCCAAGATTATGTTTTAAATGCCAATCTTTCAATTTTATCTTGATTTTAATAGTCCAACTATTTAATCAACGATTTCGGTACTATTTATTATAATGATTACAATAGTCCAACTATTTAATCAACTATAATTTAATAGATTAAAATCAATTATATTGATTACTATAATCCATTATAAAATCAATTATAAATGAATAGTTTGAATATAGTCCAACTATTTATTAAAAAAACAACATTTAAATATTAGTCCAACTAACATTTAATTTATTTGACGAATGTTATTTGTTTGAGCGCGTATGGCAAGTAATTAAACGAATATTGCAAATTCAATTCTTGCCTCCCACTATTTTTCGGCGAGCCTCTAACCCTCTGTCGAGTACTCGGGAAACCGTGTTTCCTAGTGGGCTAGGATCCCGTTAAATATCACACAATCTTGACTTTGGCCAACAATTATATGATAATTAACTAGGTAGATCTCTAAGATCAATTGGATCCAATCCAATTCCTAGATCCAGTAGGGGGACATCCAAGTCCGAAACATATATCTTATATATGCCAATATATCCAATATATTACTTAACCTTTTTCCTCTGAATCAACTAAGCCTTGGCTTTGGCACAACAAACTTAGTGATCCCAGTTAAGCGTGACCCATTGACCTTGGAAAGCTTCGTAATCAATGTCGATGGACAAGAATTGGTCTTGACTTTGGCCAACAAACCACAACTTGGACAAGACACCAATATGGAACAAAGCCTTCGTGATTCAAACACATCCTCGACGGACAAAGGCCTTGACTTTGGCCAACAAGCCAATGCCAGTCTTAGATATTGAGTAAGAATCACTCAATGGAAGGAAAAACGCTAAATATTTTGTGAGGGTTTTTCGCGTGCAAATTGGCAACCAATTTATTATCTTTGTTAAGGTCTCATCATCATACACCCTTAAACATGCATTCTAAATACATAATAAAGCGCGTATAAATAAAATAATAATGATATGCGGATGGATACTTTACACAGTGATCCTAGATCAAATCTATCCCTTTCCTCTCTCCCGCTAGCACAAATATTTCTTCTACCTGTTACACTACACTTCTAAAGAAACCTCATTTACATTGAGGGGAATAGGTGAGAAGAGAATACAAAGAATAAGGAGGTGATAAGGCTGGACACGCAAGTCCAATTTAATAAATCAAATTTATTACAACAATTTCTAAAATAGTCCCACCCATCTAATATCCATCCTATATACATTATTCATGCATCGCAACCATGTATTCACACAAGCATGTTATCAATCAATCTAATCAAATTAATTAATCTGATAATTAGTGACCATCCAAAGTTCAAACAACGATTTGATTTTGCTCGAGTAAAACTTGTTTTGCGAATAAGTTTTCAAAGTACGAATTCTTGAATTAAATTAAACTACACAATTAAATCTAATTCAATTTGTATTTAATTATAATTCACTATTTAATTCAAAATTAAATATCACACTTTATTAATGAACTTTTACGACTTAAATTCCAATTTAATCGCAACGGGTCTCAAAGCCCGATTAACGTCCAACGTTAATTTAATTAAAGTCCAATGGGCTTTTAATTAATTTCTTAAGGCGTGGACTTTTGGTCAACTCCGGTCAAACCGATAACCAAAGTCCAATCCGGGAATTACCCCATAAGCCTAAAAATCAATTTAGGCCCATTAGGCCCAATTAAACTTTAAAGGTCCATTAGTCGCATTTGGGCTTTATGGAAGTGGTTTTGGGCCCAATTGGATCCAATCCAATTTGCCTAAACCCAACTTTGTACAACAAAGCCCAATAAGCCCATTTACAACATTTCAAGCCCAATTTCCAAAATTAGCCCAATTCAATTAAATTGCCAAATTCCAAATTCTCAATTTAATTACCTAAAGTGCATTACAGAATTAATTACCCAATTAACATTTCTAAAACATCAATTAGCACTAATTAATCATGCCATTAACATTAAATAATGTCCAACACAATTTAACAAAAATCAAACCCAATTCATGCTTCTAATGTTCTCGGCAATTTGGGGAATTTTGTCCGATTCGGTTTCAATCCAATTAAATTCCACAATCGACATTAAATCATATTCCCGAATGATTTCCAACACATTCAAATTGTCAAAAATAAAAAATCCCAAGACAACATTTAGGACACCACATTCGGCCAAGCCTCAACAATTTGGGGAAAAATGATCCAATCCAATTTTCTTGAAATTAATCCAATCAATCTTCAATTTAACATCAATTAAGCATACAAAATCATCCAATTTCATTTAAACATGCTCAAAATCCATTTACCCAAATTTTAACCCTAAACTTTTTCATGCTTTTAACCATGCTCTGATACCATTGTTGGAAATTCTAAGGGTCCCAAGGATCATAAATCAAGCATGAACATGTGTTAATACATTCGAGGAAGTCGCGGAATACTTACATTGAGCGGTTGAGCGACGCGGGAGGCAACAAAAACGAAATCTGCTCACTGGTTTCTACTTGGCAGTGGCTGTTGTTCTGCTCACTGGTTTGTGCGGCAGTGGGCTGTATTTTGCTCCTCATTTTCGGCCATTGGAGGTCCTTGAACAAGCTCCAAGCTTCGTCAAATGTTTCCCGGCTCATGGGTGGACTTCCCTATCACCTTCGCATGATCCCGGAGTGTGCTAGCACTCTTGATTTTGCCATAAAATCACACTTGCTTCCCTTCTAATTTCGGTTCTGCCCAGCAGAAAATAAAACCAGAAAATGCTCAGCCCTTGGGCGTGAGAAAGATGAAGAGAATGGAGAAGAATTGGCTTCCAATTCGTGTGAGAAGAGAGAGAGTGAGAGAAGTTGTGTATTAGTAAATTAGATTTCCAAAATCCAATAATAAAACATATACAAAAATTGTGTAAAAGCTTTTCAAAAGTCAACACAATTTTGGCTCCAAAATAGCATTAAATGCTAGCCAACAACTTCCATCAATCAATCAAATCAAGTGACAAGTTGTCACATCACTCAAAGTGACTAATGATTTGACGCTTGATACGACTAACGATTTGACGCTTGATTTGACTTGCGTGCCGCACTCGAATTGAAATGCGAATGCACTTGCAAATAATCTCGGGCTCGAGTTCGCTAATTCCAAATTAACGAATTTTCCGTTGCATCGTAATTAAATGATTACGCCTAGCGAAGTCACTATTCACGTCGCTAACGAATTAATTCTAAATTAATTCGCTCACCCGAATTAAAATCTAATTTTAATTCCGCATCGAAATCCAATTTCGTTTAATATATCAAATATATTAATTTACCGATTAATTCCAAATTAATCGTTATCTCTCTTTAATTGATATTTTATCCTAGATAAAATATCTCCGCAATTAATCCCAGATTAATTTTCTCTCTCATCTTATTAATCCCAGATTAATTAAAGTGCGAGTCATACGTCATCGGTGAATCTTCGGGAAGGGACCCATGAGATCCCCGGATATGTTGGCAGTAAATTCGGTCGTCGGACTATCTGAACACGTAAGTACCTCGTACTACGTTTATACCGTATTACAAGACAAGATGGGCTTCTAGCAAAGCGCCTTGCCTACCCAATTCTCCGGAAATATCCTTACAGGTATAAGGATCTATATCAGGCGTAGTATACGTAGTATTGCGTATTTCTGTCCAGTATCGGATGATCACATGCAAGGCCTGGGGCTGGTACAATGTATTCCCCGTACGAAGCATATATCGGATTACGAGCAACTAGTCTATTTAATATCGGATAATCATGACCAAGTCATATTATCCCGACGGTTTCAACCTTATATAGAGAACCAGTTCTGTATCCCAGTGCGATCATCAACTCCATATGACTGGAGTGACACTTCCGTCTTGACATCACACCCAACACACTACGATTCTCAATATACCCAGCATTGGCGTACACAAAACCTGTTAAAGCCCTGGATGACCGCAACCAAAGTATATTGATTATCGCAAGTATTAGAGGTGCAAGTCTCAGGTTAAGACCAAATACACCTACCCTGATTTCAGACTTCCAT
Organism: Zanthoxylum bungeanum; assembly: GCA_019454045.1. Lineage (NCBI taxonomy): Eukaryota > Viridiplantae > Streptophyta > Magnoliopsida > Sapindales > Rutaceae > Zanthoxylum > Zanthoxylum bungeanum. The sequence continues at coordinate 37,673 of SKCR01051393.1, forward strand.
AGACACATAGTCATACTACCAATGGAATTCCGAGGTGGTCTATCCAGAGCGAAGCTGTTTCCCGTACCATCGGTGAAACACAACCTCCTATTACACTTGAATGAGTATCCTATACCCAAATATACGAGAACTATGCCATTGTGCCCTCACAACGCGCACAAGTGTAATACTAGTCTTTTACGCATTCAACGATGTCCAATCTCGATAATGCTCTGACTAGGTATGTTTAATGATTTATCCTTCGTGGATTGTTACTGTCTCATATCATTTTCAATCCAGGAACAAATCACTGGGACCTCCTATCATTTATATATCTAGGTGATCTAATCACAAATGATAAGAGTGCAATCTCCTTTGTCACATAGTTAATTTGTACAACAACACTATGATCTGTACAAATAGTGACGCTATGGGTCATAATTGTCCTACCCTTTTAACCAAAAAAAAATAATATTTCCGTCAGACACATTGGTGGTGAGGTTGTGATGGGTAACCATGGAAGGGTGGATTCTCTTCAAAAACTTATCAAAGGGGTTGCTGTTCTTTGTGGCGTTTCAAGCAATTAGGGGTTTGTGAGGCTTTGTTCTTCACGGGTTTCTAATCTCCAAACCTCGTTATGCTTTCCTGGGCGCTCATAACAATCTTTTGTGGGTTTCACGGGCTTTATTCCCGCGGGGTTCACATGAGTTGTGTGGATAACAATCTTTTGTGGGTTTGTCTGGCTTTGATCCAGGCAGGTTTTCATCAAGATCAGTCAACAACCTGAGAGGATTATTATTCTACAAAGCAAGAAGACCACATCTTCAAGTCAGACCATCTTACCACCTCGTCGTACTGGGATGATAGTACGACTACCTTTTCGATATTGATAAGAAGGTGAAGCATAAGTTGCTATCACTGATGATGGAAAAGATGACCCATTGACATATAGATGTGCAATAGAAGATCATGACAAAGAGAAATGGCTTGAGGCTATGATACTTGAGATGGAATCCATGTATTCCAACTTAGTCTGGAAGCTTGTAGATCTAGCTGAAGGAGTTACTCCTATAGGGTGCAAATGGATATACAAAAAGAAAGA